>BQNB010002023.1:0-90185 GCA_026074375.1 Tanacetum coccineum | reverse complement strand
TTTATTTTGGTTAAAATCTGATAGTGGATATATATTGCTCAAAGGCTTTCTATGCCTAGGATAAGATCTAATCCAATGGGTAAATAGACAGTTTGTTTGAACTACGAACATTCCATCATGTTATATATATAATATATATAATTGTTTGTAATTGTAGGTATCAAACATGTTTTTGGAAGGCGTGAACATATGTTCTAATGAATTTGACGAAAAAGCGCAGCGTGCACATATGTTTTTGGAAGTCTTGCACATATGTTCTAATGATATTGACGAAAAAGCGCAACATGCACATGTGTTCTTGGAATGTCGTTCATATGTTTCAAAAAATTTGATAAGAAAAATGAAGCGTGCATATATGTTCTTTGAAGAGTGCATATATGTTCTTTGAAGAGTGCACATATGTTTTTGGATGACGTGCACAACAAGACACATTTGTATTTGAATTGTATTTCATTTTATATCAAATATTTGTATACTATTTATGTTTTGGTTTGTTTTAAATTTTAGAGTTTACATGTATATGTTTATGTTTTTTGTCATAAATTTCAAGATTAAAAAATATAAACCATAAACATATGTGCCATTACCATTTAAAAAAAATAAGTTTGATTTCTAAATTTTTTTACGCAAGAAACATATGTAAATTTAAAATATTAAAAAAAAACATGTATGCACCTTAATTTCTGAATAAATGTATACTGAAAAAAGTATAAAATTAAAAAAAAATAGTTCCGAAAATCAAGGAATTAAAAAAAAACGTTTTTAAATTAAAAAATTAAAAAAGAAAAATTAAAATATGTTTTGACTTTTATACCCTTTTGAATTAAGAAAAATAATTAATAATACACTAAATTTTTATTGGTTCAAAGTGGTTCTGTAGGTTCTGTACAAAAAAGTGGTTCTGCAAAGAACGGTCCCCTATATATATATATATATATATATATATATATATATATATATATATATAATATATCATAAATAAAATTAAAACTGGGCTGATAAAAGTTTGCTGCATCTTGCCGCTCACACCATTTTACAACCTTCTAACGAAAGCCCATATAAGAATAAAAAACCGAGACTGATAAAAGCTTGTTTGCAATCTTTCCGGCTCACAACCGATGTTGCAGCTTCTAAAAGTCGGTAAATTGCATCAATGTTATAATATTAAAGTGTGAATTAATAAATTTAAGATCTCTTTTGTAAATTTAAATATGCCTTTGAACTTTGACTATTTCATTATAAGTTTTTCAATAAGCTATGTATAAATACGGGAAAACCGAAGAGTTTATAAAACCAACGGTCCGTGAGTTCCCAATAACTTATCTCTGTGGATGTCAAAAGTCCTAGTCACGTAGCCGCAAGGTTGGATGTGCCGAGAACGAAGTCGCTACATGGGATGGATCTCAGCCTTACTCATAATTCTCGGGTAGAACGTGAACATAGAATTTTGCAAAACGTTGATCCACGGTTGAAATTCAAAATAGCACATTCACCTAAGATAATAATAATTTCGAGAGTGAAAAGATCACCAGTTGCAAATATGAATAGTTTATCATCTAACTGATATTAACGGTGATTTTCGTTTTAACATGGTTTGGAGCTAGTGAAATCGGACGATGAATTTATCCATTTGGGGCATTTTCGGATCGAAATGCATCTTGTTCTATGATCCCTAACGGTTATGAAAATAACGAAAGTCAAATAAGTTAGTTTATCTAAAAAAATGAGAAAATAGGAAAAATACAAAAAATATGTGTAGGAATAAGTGTATATCTTTAAGAATGGTAAAAAAGACTTTTCTAACTCTTGATATCTTTAATTCCCCACGATGACACTTGCTACTTTTCGAGTAATTAGTCAAGGGGCTCGAGATTCTTAGTATTTCTAAGTGCTAACTATAAACATTGCAGAGGACAAACGCAATATCTTAGTATGGGGGATTTTGGTATGTGTTTAATTACACATACCTTTGACCACTAAAAACGGACTTAAATGATTAAAAACGTACCAAAAATACATTGTATTTGTATGTTTTGCATTTGTATTGTGCCGGAAACGGAAATCCAAGAAAAGGACAAAAATCGAAGCCAAAACGACAAAACCGAGCATGAAAACGGAAAGACAATGAGAAGTCAAAAAGACCAAGTCAAAGTCAACAAAAAAGTCATAGTCAAAGTCAACCCCAGGAAGTGGCATTGGAAAGAGCATCTAAAACGAACCCGAAAACCTAAATTGCCAAAAGTAGGCCCACCCATACCTACCTAGTGGGCCCGAGTCAGCCCACTTATATAAAATCCTTATAAAAACCAAAAAAGCCCAAGCCCCTTTTATACCACACCTGGCCCAACAAACAAGCCCAACACCCTTATAACTCCTGTTAACCACAACACCCTTAACCCTTATCCCGTTAGTCCTTTAAGGACTAATGGTGCAAACACCAACCCAACTCCAAGGACCAAATTTGTAAAGAACAAGGATTGTGGTTGTAACCAAGTTATACACTTTCAGGGACTTAAATTACAAATCCACCAAACTTCAAATAAAGCAGGAACACTATTCATCATCTTCTTGTGTCCTGTCCTCACTACCTCTCCCCTATATCGACCAACCTTATCCCACCCCACTCAGCTGGCATACACCTTGGCAATCCTCTACACTCTAATTCTTCTATGAAAGAAGACAAAGAATTGATGGACAAGATCAATTGGCTTGGGCAACACTAAATTTTGGATGGATAAGATGACATTTGTGACCTCTCTCACACAAGAAGCAGGCCTGCAAAAGCTCTCAGCAAAGAAGCACACCTCTTAGGATATTCTTAAGCTTAGTATAAATAGGTCATTTGTAAGCCATTGTTGACCCCTAGTTTTTTATCTTTTAGCTTATTTTAGTTCTATTTTAGCTTATTTTACTTTTTCCTTGTAATGTTTTTAAAGAGTTTAATAAAATTTTAAGTTTGGTTTTAAAATCAGTTTACAAGTTTTTAAGTTCATATATGTTTCAAAATCCACTATAAGCTTTTATATTAAGCTCTTATAAGCTATTTGTACTTAAGCAATGAAAACTGTTTAGTTTCTTGTTGCTTAATAACTAGTTAACAAAAACTCACTCAAAAAGCTCTTTGGAAGATAAGTCTAAAAATGAAGGGCTTATATTGCTTTTACTAGCTTGTTTTATACAAGCTAGAGCTAGTAGATAAGCTCTTTTGAGCTCATTTGCCCTGTTTTGAGCAAGGGTCTTTGTAAGTTTTCATTTTAAGTTTTTAGCTTATTTACTATTCAACTGCTTATTGTTGCTTATTGCCTGTTCTTATTTGCTTATTTATGCTTTGTTATGATGTTTATTGCTTATTATGCTTAGGTTGTAGTTTAAAAATCTTTGGTGCAAGTTTTCCTTAAATTTGTCTTATATTAGCTTATAGAATTGCATAACTTGTTCTGGCTTATTTGAGTGCTTAACTAATGTTGAAACATGCTTAGTACTGCTTATTGTGCTTGTTGAACATCTGGTCTTTTCAAAATTTAGCTTAAATCAGTTTATACAAGTTAAAAATTTGCAAATCAGTTAGTAAAGGGGTGTTTGGTTTAACCTGTTTTATGGGTCAAAATGGGTCAAAATTGCAATTTGACATTTAAGTCAGTTTAGTTTAGCTTAAAGTAGTCCAAAAATTCAGTTTGTTTAAGTGTTTAAGTATTAAATCTCATTTTTAAGTCTTTAAGAAATTGTGGTTTTAAACTGTGAGGTTTAAGCTCATTGCATTTGCTTATTTGATTGTGATCTTGCTTATTGTCATTTTGTGTTCATGAATGAGTTAAAACAAGATAGAAACAATAGTCATAGGCCTACATTTGTTATTTTTGTGTTTTGCCAAAACTGTCAAAAGTGCTCAGTGTTTAAAAATTTAGAGAAATTGCTTTTTCAAATGCTTATTGTGGCTTATCCTGAATTTCAAACTCTTTTTTGATTGTTGATATAAGTTCTTTAAGGTCTAAAGTTAATTTGTTTGTAGGTTATATGTTCATAAGGATCTGTTTGTTTGCTTATTTTTAAGCTCAAAGGTGATGATTTGTTAAGATTGCAAAAGTTAGCAAAAATTTGTCTAAGTGTTGAATCAGTGTGAGATAGCCTTTTCCTGAAGCTTTTTAAGTGCTTATTTGAATTTCAAAATGTTTTTTCTTTGTTGCTTATTATAGCTTTTTGGCCATTCTTCTTAGTGGTATAAGCCACTAAGCCATAAGGATTCTTTTGCTAGCTTATTTTTAAGCTAGAAAAGTCCCTCTTGGCCTTTTTGCTTATCAATTTTGGCCAAAAAGCTATTTGCTTATTTAGGCTTATTAGCTTATTTTTTTGCTTATTCTAGGTTTAGTTTAGCTTATTAGGTCAGATTTAGTCCATTTTAGCTTATTCTTTATAGTTTAGAGCTTATTTGAGCTTATTTGCTTCTTAGCTTAAAATTCCTTAAGTTTTATAGCTTTTTAAGTTTTCTGTCATTCTAGCTTAATTTAGTGCTTATTTTGGTTCAAATGTGCTTATAAGGTGTAGTTAAGCTCCTGTCTTAGCTTATTACTCTTTTTGGTTTGCTTATGTGTGCCCAAGTAGCTAAACAGTTAGCATTTTATGGTTTAGTAGTGTTTCGCTTATTCTGTCACTTTTGCCAGCTTATTTCATGCTTATTTTTTATCTATAAAAAGGTGTTTTTGTAAAAAGTGCTTATGTTTTAGTCCTTAAAAAAGTTATAAAAAATTACATGTAAAAAACATTTGAGAATTGGGGGAAGTCAAGGGTGAGCAGGACTAGAACCCGAGACCTCACCCCTATTCGACCAAACTTTTTATACACACACACACTACCAACTCACCCTTGGGTCTTTTTCAGTTTTGTTTTGCAAAATCTATCTTTGATACACATTTTAGCCCGTTTGGTTTACAAGCTGTTTTTGGCTTATTTCACAGCTTATTTGATAAGTTGTTTTCACCAGCTTATTTTTATTATATTCTACATTGTTCAAGCTACTTTTGCTAATTTTTTTAGATTTTTTTAAAATAGTTTAGTATTTTTAAACATTTAATTTTATTAAAATCGTTTTTAATTCATAAAAATTATAAAAAAGGCAAAAAAATATAATTCTTTTTTAGAAAATTTTCTTTTAACATTTAGGACCTAGGAAAATTAGATTTGCTTTCGTAGGGTTTAAATTGCAAAATTTGGTTTTTTAAAAAACGTGATTAAATCTCGTTCACATTTTTAGAGTTTTTAAGCCCTGGTCTCCTTCGTTTTTTGTCTAGTTTTCTTTGTTCTAGCTTTTTAGTCAATTAAGACTTATGAAATCTAAAATGATCATTTTAGGACTTAAATTTATAATTTAGGGTTTTTAGGTCCCGTTTAGGATTCCCGTGTTACATTTTTAGTTAAAATTTGTCTTACCTTAAGTGTTTTTAAGTTTTTGCCTTAATTTTCCTGTAGTTTTAGATAACCAATCATACTCTTGTTCCATTCAAGCATCGATTCTCCAAACGTCTCTAGACTTTCAATTGCATTCCTCGTTGAGGATAACGACCCGGGAATCATACTTCCGGTTTACTACATTGAGAGATTTTTGATTCTTATCCTTATATTTATATATTTATAAGTATTATATATTTATATATATATATATTTAAAAAGGGTTAGATCAGAAGTTAATCATATTCTATGATAGGTAACGAGTGTTGATTTTCCGTTTTCCCCTTATGTTATAATTTATTATACACCCGAGTGAAAGAGAGAATCCCAAACACTTATGTGAGGTCAGCCGCAAAATTAAATACTTATACATACGTTTTACAACCCCTTTTTAGTCTGTAAAACACGTTTTTGGCTTATTCACAGCTTATTTGTATAAGCATTTTTTCTTTCTTTCCCAACTTATTTTTTTCTTAGATTCCAACATGTTCAAAGCTACTTTTGCTAATTTTTGTTTTTAGATTTTTATTAATAAGTTACGAACTAGAAACCACAAATATTACTATCAAATCCCCCACTTTTTTAACATACCAACCAACAAACACCACAACAGTTACAAACACATCATTCGCCAATAAAGAAGCCAAAACAAAATCCCCAAAAGAACGCAAGGGAAACTAAGATTTGCTTTCGTATGGTATTCAATAGCTAAAATATGGAATTTCAAAGAACGGGAATGGACCAAAAAAAAAACAAAAAAAAAACAAACAAAAAAAAAAAAAAAAAAAAACACAACACCACCACATCCCAACCACTCTCCCCATTCCCCCCCCCCCCCCCCCTCCCCACTCCCCCCCCCACCCTCCACCCCCACGCCCCCCCCCCCCACACACCCCCCCCCCCCCCCCCCCCAATCCCCTCCCCCACCCCCCATCCCCTCCACCCCCTCCACCCCCCCCCCCCCTCCCCCCCCCCCCCTCCCCTCCCCCCACCCCTCCACCCCCCCCCCCCACCCCCCCCCCCCCTCCCTCCCCCCCCCCCCCCCCCCCCCCCCCCACCCCCCCCCCCCCCCCACCCCCCACCCACCCCCCCCCCCCCTACACCCCCCACCCCACCCCCCTTCACACCCTAACCCGTAAAAATAGTAAACCCGCCCACCCCCCAAAGTGTAAATTTGGGTTCACTATTATCCATAGAACAATTAAATAATTAGACAATTACTCCTAATCCACACCAAAAGAACAAAAACCGTACATAAAATTAATGATACCAATCGGGGTTTATATTTATATGAGTGGACCCGAATTAAGGATTCTCGTTTATGCGATTTTATTTAAAATATTGTCTTATACCTAACTTGAAATTTTAAAGTTTTTGCCTTATATTTTCCCAGTAGTTTTAAAACTCCAATCTAATTCTAGTTCCATTCAATCATATAATCCTCAAAACCCTCTCGACTTTTAATTGCATTCCACGTTGGGGATAAACGACCCGAGAATCAATACTCACTCTCCCGTATATAACTACATTGAGAGATTTTTGATTCTTATCCTTGTTATATATTTATATTTATATATTTTATATTTATATTTATATATTTATATTTTTAAAGGTGGAATCAAGTCTTGTCAACAAGCAAAATGGATTTTTACACTTGTTCATGGTTTGATGAACTTTGTCATATGTTATATTGATGTTGAGGGCAGGTTATAATGAGAGTATAAATGTATTATATCAAGTGTTGGTTTACCTATAAAAAGTATATATAATCTAATGATTTAAAAAAGTTACTTATTAAGTTTATAAGTAAAAGTGTCGTGAGATCTTGTTATCATGGACAAGTAATGGACTAAAGGACCTAATACATATGAGACATGTGATATATTATGTTGCAGAGACTTATTGTAACAAGTTACTAAGCAAAAAAAAACCAATAAAAGAAACAATTTTTTAAAATATACAATTTATGTAAAAATCTTCAAGGGTCTGATCAAATTCAAAAATAAATAATTATTTTAGTAATATTTATAAAATACTACAATGTAATAAAGGATCGAGGTCATGTAGAAACTCGAAAAAACTGATTTATAACGAAGGAATTACGACATTTGGCCTAGTTATACGATAATAAACACTTTTATAAAAAGATATATTTATAAAAAACATATTTACATTACAAAACCCACCTCTGATATAAATGATTGGTTATATTTCTCAGAAAGTACATATTCTTTGGATTCCAAAACATTAAGAATCATAATTTTTCGATCAATAACGAAGGAGTTATGGATTTTTCCATGTTTGCGATAATTAAAGTTTATAAAAATAATTTGATAAATTATATACAGTAAAAATTACTATTCAACTCAGATACATTTTTGAAAAAGTACAATAGTTAGTGATAAAAGTTATAATTAACGAAGGGACGTGCTCGAAAGAATCGCACTAAATTCGGAGTTAAAAAAAGCGAATAAGAGATATACGTTAATTGAGATTTACGATAATTAAATTTATAAAAATAATTTTATAAAAGTGTATGAACAGTAAAAATTACTGTTCACTGTGGGTTGAAAATAAAATGTAATATTTTGATACCTCGTCTTAATATAAAAGTGTGGACATAAGAAACATACAAAACGGACTTAAAACGAGAAAGTTACGCCGTTTTTACTAAAGAGATAATTAATAAACTTTTTTTTACTTTATAAATAATGAGATTTCACAAATACAATTAGATGTGATGTAACTATATAGAATTATATAGGTCTTAGTTAATTCAAAGTCAACTTAGTACCCATACGAACAGAACTTAATTAGTTGCTATCGACCCTTACCTGACGCATTTTCTAATATACTTGTTATCCATTCACTCAAGGTGAGTTTATTGCCCACCAACGTTTTACTTGTTTTACAATATACTTTACAACTTTTGGGGTGATAACATGCTTGTTGCCAACTTCATTTACATGATGGGTTTGAATCTATTACATGTGCATTTATAATTCGTTTTACAAACTGGTCTAGAAAACTCCAATTAACTATTATGGGAACAAAATACATTGCTTGTTTCACTTTATTTTTGAAAACAATGACATTACTTTACTTTACTTTAAAAACCCAAATTATTACAAGATTAGTTACGCGGATTGAGCAGTGAATTACTTGGAGGGTAAGCGCAGAAAGTTAAAATTAGATCTATAGTCGTGTCTTGCATAAACAGCCCCATTTCGGTGTGATTAGCTAACACCGGGTCAAACGAACGTTATAGCATGACGTAGCATAACAATTTATACGGAAACACTTACGGAGCCTTGAATAAAGTTGGCAATATATGAGTCTACCAGATGAGTTCGCATGAACTATAGAGTAATCGTAATCGATTGTTTTTAATTAATACACACTTTGAAATTTTTACGTTGCCTTGAATAAAGTGGTAATACATACTTGAACAATGTGGTCCACTATTACTTATAACTTTTTGTGAATAATTGGAGGATTAAAATGGTCATTCATACTTTACCCCTACTTAGAATGTACAACATATAATACATACGATTTGGTGAACATTTACCCGGATTGAAAAAACGTCATACAATACATTACAAAACTCTACTCTGGTTTCATCAAACAATTATACTTACAAAACCCTATGACTATCAACCAACTTTATGTCGACACTTTTTAAGCATATTTTTCTCAGGTGAAATAGATGCTTGGCTTATGTGATATGCATTGGAGTCTAAAAGAATTCAAGATTTCTTTTCAAATGACACAATTAGAGGTCGTTCTCTCATGACTTGAGCAATGATATTATGAAGTAATGCTCCCGGAAACATATTCCGCTGCGACCCATTTTTTGGGGTGTTACAATTACAAGTACACAACCAAACACCTCATGAAATAGAAGAATAAAAACTCTCAAAATCACTCAATAACTGATGTGGTGTAAATTGTAACTAATTCGCTCATCCCATTGCTCGTATAGATAACGTTTCGTTGACGAATATTCTATCATAAAGCTTGGCAAGGATACAATCACCACCACTAAATCAAAGTAGTAAACAAGTTTATTTAAAGGTAAAAATATTGGATTTTTGTATGGAAAGGCGTAACGGTTGATCATTCTAACAATTTTCACACATAAGAACCACTCCAACAGAGTCAGCAGAAGCACACGAACAAATGGCCGTACCGATGGCATAGACCATAGTGCACGATCACAACCTCCGTTATGAATATAGAGAACCGAACGTGTTAAGATAATAATAGAAATAGGGTAGGAACCTTCTAACTTTCAACAAAAGTCGTAAACCAACAAGGCAACTAAGACATGCATACCTGGCCGTAGACGTAACGGAATATACATTCAAACGGCTCGAAACAAGTCCTCATTCGCGTAAAACCAGTGCTAATCATAGGTAAAAGTCAGTTAAAAATTTTGATAAAAAAAAATTAATAAACAAATAGATTAAGACTTAAGATACAAGTTTCTAGACACTTTTTACTCGACCATTTACCACGATAAAGACACAACTATTTACAACGCCTTGATCATTGATAAAAAAACAACAATCTAAGTTGGCGTTCCCGTAACGATCATACTTTCCCAAGCAACCCCCACAAATAACATACTCAAAAGTAAGTGGTGATATCAACCACTAAGACCAATACCTTTACAAATCGTTGTTTTTTTTAGAAGTATCAACGAATAATTCGATCCATCGGGAATTCCCTTTGGTAATGCTCTTTGCGAAAACGAAAGATCTTTCAAGACTTTTTTTCCTCTCACTTTTTGTATTTTTCATCTTTTTTTTTTTTTTTGTTTTCTTTTTTTTTGCTAACTAATTTTCTTCAAATCTCACGGTGTTGATTCATTTATCTTCTCCTGATCATAATAATTTCCGGATAATTTCTTCAAAGTTTTCCCCTACGTCTTCTCGGATTTCAGTCCCACCAATAATTGTGACGGTAGTAATATCACATGATTTTTTTTATGACTACTAATATACATTCCCCATGCAATGTGGCACAATTTTTCTAACCGCAACCAAAGATAGAAAATGACAACAAGACTCGGGGAAACAAGTAAGTCAATAGCAACTGTAAATTAAACTTAATCTGAGGTTTCCCGAAAACGAAATAGCTAGTGTGTAATCCTAAAGGAAATAACTCTATGTTATAAGGGTTGTTCTAAATGGATAATCACTCTAAAGAAGAAGAGTGGAAAAGGTTTAAACAAACCGAGAGTTTATACTAACCGGTGTAGTTAGTTAAAAAGCAACATGTAAAGGCGATTTTGGTGTAATCCTAAAATTTACCAATTTAAACAAAAAAACAAGTTACCAACCATCAAAAATCTATAGTACTTACATCACTTGTTGTCCCTCGCGAGCGATATACCAATAGCCGCTACTAAAAAGTCCTACAACATCCACCGGACAACACTCCATAATTTATGGAATTTGGGTACAATATTTTTGGAAAACGGAAAGGTTAAATCCTCACAATATCTAACAAGGGTTATGTGTGACGTGTATAAGTAACAGTAATCTGTTTCACAAAAGTTCGTTTGCTGAGGTTTTGTTTTGTGGTGAATGAGGGTGGGGGGAGAGGGTGGGGTTGGATGAGGGAGAGAGAGGGGAGTTGGGGTGGGGATAGTTGGGGCGGAGGGTCAATTTAAAGCATTTTAGTGTGAAAATTAGACAAATTAAAATTCTAATTCCATCCCCCCTCCATCCCCACCCTACTTAATTTATACAACATCCCCTCGTTGTATATATAAAGACATAAAATACGGGAATTTTAAAAAGATTTAAAGAAAAACCTACTCCCCAGCTTATTTGCTCTGAATAAGATTCTGCCAAGATTTGCGTTTATGAGCGAGATTAATGTGCCTTGAAAAGCCCTTAATCCAAGCACGAACAGGCATACACATAAATTCTAAAAATATGCATCCACCGAACTTACGTTGATATATCTTTCATGAGGTCCAGTAAAAAATAAAAGAAAAACCGGTAGCATTCCCACAAGGTATCTAGGTTATTTAAACTAAACTAAACAAACCGAAATTAAACGGGTCTGATCTAGTGAATACGGGCATATTATCAGGTGAGGAATACGCCCGTATTGCCATAACTAACCATAAAGTTTTTAAAGTGCAATAAAATAAAGTGATATCGTCCAAACATTCAATACACCATATGGGTATGGGAGCGATACGCCGTATTGATTCACATTAAGACAGACTCAATAAACACATTTAAATAACAATCATGGTTTGTCTCTGTCGTGACGCTCTTTTGTTTGACACCATACAGCGCAGTCTTTAAGAAGTTAGACTTTTTTTTCCAGCTCCTCTTTATCCATCGTCCTCAAGCATGCTACTGTGGGGTGCCCGCGTGTGATCCATTCTTTCTGTCTTTTCATTTTGAAAATGTAATCGGGTCCTAGATTTAAAACTCCTTTATAGAACCCCTTAAGCTTTGGTAATGCAGCAGATACCCATACCTTCCACATCTTTTCCAAACATTTATTTTTTTAAATCCAGAACTTCCTCCTTAATTAACGGTTCACCCAACATAAATCGCTCCAGTTCCATCATCACGATAAGCATCCATATCCTCCAAAACTGCAAAAAAAATCAGTCATATAACAAGAAAAAGGTTCCCAACAAGATAATGCACAATGCATTAAAGCTCCTACAACATTATCCCCCCATAGTTACACCAACTTATATTTCATTAATGAATTAATTAAACTAGTTTTTGGACAAACACATTGATTGTACCATAAAGGGTAGTAAGTTGACGCGTGTGTAAATTCAAAAATCCATCATGCATGAGAAACTTAAAGTTTGGGCGCACACTAATGGATTTTTCCTTATCAACGTCGCAATAACTAGGGTAAGTATCAATCAATTCCATATCAAGATCTTCATACCTATTCGTAAATTCCTCATATTACCACTCACCTTCATTCTTCAATATTGGGCATCAATCGATCCCCCTTGATTTCTCCTAATGTCTCAAATTGGTTCATTTAGATTCATTTAATTCAATGTAATCCTTCCTAAAAGATTCTAAAATGACAATTAAACCTCCAAAGTCCTCTCTCATAAGCCAATGCTTTTAAAATCAAGTTCCATTCTTTATCTTTAAACTTAAGCATTTGAACTCCTCTTAATTAAACTACTTAGCAGGTTAAGAAACACTTTTTGGAAAATAAATCCTTTCTCCCTAACTCTTAAAGAATCTTTTCTTTTGTAAACAAGAATCATAGCACGGGCGGAAGACACAAAATGGTTCTTCTGAGGTAACAATGCACTAATAATCCTCGGGCATATCAATGAATTATAAATTCTACGTACTGGGAAAGTAAATTTAAACCAATTACCTAACTAGGAAAATATTTTAGCTATTCCTTCTTTGATAGTTCATCATTCAAACGTTTCCTATCCTGCCAATTCCACAGTCAACTTGGTGTGAGCTAATAATTCGCCTGAATCTTAAAGATTAAAGGTAAGTGTCCGAGAGAGCAAAACACTAATGGCTAGCTCCCCTAAGTCAACAAAAGGGCATTGTTAAAGTAGTTTTATAAATCAATAACAGCAAGGTAAAATGAAAACTCACCTTCTTGTGTGTTCTTACACCTTTCGTGGTACTGATGTCCATCGATATGTGAACTCCAAAGCAATCCCGTGAATTTTGGTCTAAAGTTCTCCCTCTTCTTCTTCACGAATAATTATTATTCCAAACGACTTTTGGAAAAGGAACCATCATTTTTCTTGACTTGTAAAATAATATAACTGTTCTAATCCAGTGGCTATGGTGTATTGGGATGAGTCCACAAGTACGGTCGTATCGAGTATGAAAGTCAGCTTTAAAGTAGAGGTAGTAATCTACTTGACTTATCTCACAGGTTTTTTAAAATTTGAGCCTAGGTAGGCTTCAAAAACCTCTTGTCCTGTAGTCCCTGCTCATTTGTCCCATTTGTATTTCTAAAGTTTAGATTGATGCTCCTATGTATCCTTATGGCAGCATCTGTCGTAATCCTGGATTTTTCTTGATCAAATTGGAAATTTGCTTCGTGTCTCTTTTGCTGATTGCAATCATGAATTTGCTCAGGGTGTATCTTCCCTAGATTGCCTTAGTTCTTAGTACTAAAGGATTTGACGTTGTTCCATGATAGTATCCTAGAGCTGTTGCTCTATATCCCCATCCTTTAAAAGGTCCACCAAATTGCGTTTAGTAAGATTCTTCTAGGGTTTTCCCTTCTTCTTTTAGTGGGCAATCTTTGGTGTAATAGGGTCCTTTGCATTGTTCACATCCTACTTGTGCTGCATAAACTTTTTCATTCACCTTCTTGATCTCCCTTCCTAGATTTGTTTTAGTGTAACTTGTAATAGCAGCCAGTCCGACTGAAGTAACAGTAATTCTCCTCAATGATGTTTCCATTATGCCATTTTTGAGAGTATTCCACCATTTCTTGGATGACTTTTTAGCATCGACAGCAGTCATGGTTGGAATGGCACCTCTTGAGTCAAGAATTTGTCGTTGTCGGAAGTACTCCGAACATATTGTAGAACAAAAGTTACCGAACTGCGATCTAGTCAAATAAGTGTTTGATGCCACTTCATCAAGAGTTTCTTTAAAAAGCGCTCTCATGCTTGAAATAGGGTTCCATCTGTCACTTGCTTAAAGTTTGTTGATTTTCTCCATTTTCCCTTCGCAGTTTCGACCAGGTGGTCAATATTTGTTCCAAAAAAACATAGTCTTAAGATCTTCCCCAAGTTTTGATGAACAAGTTGGCTCTTTTCTTTAGCCATGCCTTTTGCGGCTCTAGTTAAGGATAATAGAAGGAGAGACTCGGAGCATTATTTGATCCACAGTGAGATGTTAAGGAACATAGAATAGTCAACAATTATTGAGAACTTTCTCAATGTGTTTCATTTGCAATCCTCCATTATCCGAAACCGCTAAAAGTGTTTTACTCGAAGGCCTTAGAAATTGTCCTTTCAAGTTTCAAATTGATCTTGTTATTCAATTTTAGGCCTAGGAAACTCCGATCCATAGTCCTGTTCGGGACTTGCTCATGTATTGCTCCAATGTGTTCTGCCAATTGCTTCCTCTTCTTCATCCTCCGATATTCTTGGTCAAGAAAAGTAGCTTGAAATCAATGCATCTCGATATCGTCAAGGCTTAGAGTCCTTGAAGTGTCCCTTGTGAATCGAAATTATCGTTCTGGTTCTTTGTAAGGTGTAAATAGTTCGTTCGTAGAACTCCTTGTCATGCACTACCTGAAACAAGGGATAAACAATCAGTAAGATTTGTTTCGAAGAAAGGTAAAAAAAATTTGGCACGAAAATCAATTACAGAAAACTTTTAGAAATTCATCTGTTCTAGAAGATCGATACGTCGTATCCAATGAAAGTGGATACTCCGTATTAATCTAATGGGATGAACACACTGTATTGGACAGAAAGCTGGATACACAGTACCCGATGGAAGTGGATACGTCGTATTCAACTGTCGACCAGAACAGTGTATTTAAGAATAATAATTAAATACGCAAACAAATAAACACATAAATATACAAGCAAATAATTAAAAACAAATATACAAATATTATAGAATATACAAGGATATACACTAATCTAAATTACACTAATCCTACGGGTTAGATCTAATCTAATGTTAAAAACCAAAATATCAAATAAAAATCAAGATTAATTTTCACTCCCGGCAACGGCGCCAAACACTTGATGTGTCGTTGTGTGGTGTATATTTTATTGATTCAAGTTTTAAATTTATATTTTGCCAACTAAACCAAAAATAACACTTTAACGGGAAGTGTACCCGATCGATAGTAGTTTCGTGGCAAGTAGGGTGTCGAACACTTGAAGCAAGGTTAAATCTATTAATTTAATTAATATATTAGCTATCTAATCTATGTTATATCTATTCTATTCTAAACCTATGTTAAACCTATATTGCTCTAAATCCTAATTCTAACGAGAAAAGGGAGTTTTTAGCCTGAGAGGCTGGCACGGTTTGGTTGGTGACTACAATAAATTCAAGACACTTTTACCCATGCAAGACAAAAGATAAAAGAGCGGTTAAACCTTATATAAGAAAACTGTATTAACCATTATCAATCTGATTAGAAAGTTGGTTTGTTTATTAAGTGCAATGATTTCTTCTCTCGAGGTGGCATATCATTCTTAAGACTTAGGCGTTACATCATCCTAAGACATAAACACATTAATTTTGTCACAATTAAAGCATCCACATAAGGCTCCTGTATTTGGCTGATTATAATCTATCTTTGGGATTAAAGCAATGGTGGTCGTGTCAAACCCTAGCTTATAAATATTTTACCCACTTACCGCTTAATGGCAATTTATACACTAGTAGTCCACTTGTCCAACTATCCGATGGAATCAGAACGTTACTTGTTGAATTATCTAGGTCACCTGCTAGTCAACACGATCAGTAAACCATTGGCAATATCTAATTAACTAGTTAAGCCCGAAGCGTATCTGAGACACAGACTTAGAAGGACAATATTTGTGTAACTATAATTTTAGATGTATAAATTACTATATGGAGAGCTATCCCAAACTCTAGATCTACTTGGTAGGCTTTACTAGATCCAGTTGAATGATAGGTCGCATACAAAAGCGCGTAAACAAGTATAAATTGATAAACATAAACAAGCATACAACGATAAATTAAGAAATCAAGATAAACGAATATCAAACATTCAGATCTTCATGATAATGGCTAATACCCAAAGGTATTAGCCTTTGTTGGGATTAAAAGACTTCAAGATGATTCTTATAGTTTTCTAATGTCATGTATATATTAGTGTTGTCAAGCATAACTTAGTACTGCTAGTAATACTAATGAAAATTATGCTAAGTAGTTAGTACTAGTAATGTAAAAGTTACTACTGCTAGTTACTACTGTTAGTATATATTAGTGTTGTTAGTATAAAGTTACTACTGCTAATAGAAGTTAAGACTGCTCAGAGATGAAGACTGAAAATATACTAATAGCTATTACCTGCTAGTACAAAATTAGTACTAGCTAGTGTCTGTTAATACTGCTATAGAAAACTTCTAAGTGGATAATACAGCTTGTGCTCATATTACAATTGCTGAGTGATTACTACGCTGGAAGGATTCTTCCTGACAGAGGAGATCAAAGATTGATTAAGAACAAACTACTTACGAAAATAAGTGTTAGTTATATTGTAAAGAAGATATTATAACTTATTTGATTAGGATATTACGTTTGTTTAAAAAAAGATCAGATAAGTTCGAAAGTATTGTTTAAGCCTTGTAGGACTGCCCTTGGTGTATAAAAGGAGGTCCTAAGCATAATGTAAGAAGTACATCTTGATATTCGTATCCCTTTCAAGGTTATTTTTTAACCCTAATACTATTCAAGTGATCGTTTCATATTGATGCTGAAAGTTTAGTAAAATTATGTTTTTCCGTTTTATTGTTATTCTTAGTATTGAAAACTAGTTTCCGCATAGTTTTGTGATATTCTCATCTTAGTTTCTACGTAATACTTTTTGGCTCATCCCAAGCACAACTAAGCTTTAACAAGCCAAGTAAGATCCTGTTCTAAAGGGATCAACAAGTGGTATCAGAGCTTGTGATAAACTTTGAATAAAAGAATACTATATCTACACAAGATCTGTTAGTCAAAGAAAATATGGAGTCCACAAACAGAACCTACCCAAACAAAGTGTTCTGCACTTAAACATCAAACTCAAAACAGGAGACTATGATCACTGGAGCATGATAAATGAGCCAATATCTTACTCACACTGATTATGCTCTTTGGGAGGTTATTGTGAATGGTGATGTACCAGCTATTGCATCAGCTAGCGTTGGTACTGAAGGTCCCATTCCTCCTAAAACTGTTGAACAAAAGCTAGCAAGAAAGAATGAATTAAAAGCAAAAAGCACTCTGTTGTTGACCATTCTTAATGAGCACCTATTGAAGTTTTATGGAATCAAGGATGCTGAGACCTTATGGGAAGCAATCACAAGACCATTTTGAGCAACAAAGAATCAATAAAATGCAAAAGAACCCTAGCTGAAGCAGAATGAGAATTTTGCTGCATCAAGATCTGAAGGACTGGATAAAACCTATCATAGGTTTCAGAAACTCATCAGCTAATTGGAAATTTATGGTGAGGTTATCTCTCAATAAGAAGCAACTTTTGAATTAGCTGATGAAGATCTACCATCAGCTTTAGAACAATAAGCTTTAATCATGAGAAACAAATTTTAATCTAGACACATGACATGGATGATTTGTATAATTAATCTGAAGTGTGTATGAATTAAGAGATTAACGGCCAATCAAGCCAAACTCTTAAAATGTGGTTTATTATATCTATAGAAAAAACTAGTATACTAATGCAGCAGTTTAATACTGCTCATTGAAGTTTCTACGGTGCTAGTTTCATAGGGAACAAGCTTCTTTCCTAAACTTATGTTTTTTAATTACCTAATGAAGTCATGTTTTCCTTCTTTGCTAATCAATCTAATAGTCCATAATTAGACAATGAAGATCTGGAGCAGATTGATACTGATGATCTTGAAGAGATGGATCTCAAATGGTAGGTGGCCATGCTTACCATGAGGGTGAAAAGATTCTTAAAGAAGACAGGAAGGAATCTGAATTTCAATGGCAAAGAAACGGTTGGCTTTGATAAGACAAAGGTTAAATGTTACAACTGCCACAGTAGAGGTCACTTTGCTAGAGAATGCAAGGCACCAAGGAATCAGGGGAATAAAAATGAATATGATCCAAGAAGGATTGTACCAATGAAAGCTCTACAAATTGCCTTGGTATGTTCAAGATGGGATAGGTGGTTATGATTAGAGCTTTCAGGCTGAAGAAGGCATCACAAACTTTGCTCTAATGGCCTATACATCCCAAGGCTCATCAAGTTCATACTCTGAGGTACATACTTGCTCTAAAGATTTCTTAAAATCATATGAAACACTTCAAAAACAGTATGATCAACAGCGTGATGCTCTTAGTAAATCTAATCTAGAAATTATAGGTTATCAAATGGGATTAGAATCATTAGAAGCTAGAATAGTTGTTCATGAAAAGAATGAAGTTTTTTATGAAGAAGATATAGCATTTTTAAAGTATGATGTCCAAGTGAAAGATATCTCTATCAAAGACTTTAAAAATCAGTTAAAAGAAGCTTAAAAAGAGAAAGAATGATTTAAACTAAACCAATACGAAAAAAAGAAGAATCACAAAGACACTAACTAACTGATAAATAGTCAAATAAGTGCTAAAGACAAAGCTGGTCTTGGTTATGATAGTCAAATGAATGAGAGTGAAGTGGTTCATAGTGTGTTTAACAGTAGAGAAAGTGATGTGAAGATACATAGTCCTGTAAATGAAATATTCAAATCAGGTTTGAAAGGTTTCCATGCAGTCCCCCCTCCAAACACTGGGAACTCAAGCCCTCAAGAAACCTGACTTATCTTTGCATTGGTTAGATGATCTGTCTATAAACTAAAGTGATTAAACAAAAACTTGTATACTAAGACTATAAGGATATTGTAGAAAGCCTAAAACTGTTATGCCAAGTGCTCCTATCAATGAAGATAGGGACACGATATTGAGAATAATAGTGTTTTTTAGACCTAAAACTAATCATAAAAACCAAAGTTTACAAAAATTAATTTTGTCAAATCTGAATCTCTCTCCAACAACAACAACAAAACGGGCACGGGACAACAACGTGGTAGAAACCGGGTGGGAGAAGGAGGAAAAGAGAGAGATTTCAGATTTGACAAAATTAAATTTTTTGTAAAACATTGGTTTTGTCCTGATTATATTAGGTCTAAACGACACTATGTTATTAACACAATCAAGGTGATCCCAATCTCAATGGATAGGAGCCACAAAGGCCTAAACAGTTATTAGTGCATTTTCATACAATATTCCTTACTAGTCTTATAAATACTATGTTTTTAGTATTACTCACTTAGTAGTCTTATAGACAGAATCATCTAACCCAGCAAAAGATAAGTCAGTGTCTTGAGGTCATGTAGTTCCCAGTGAAAGGAGGGGGACAGCATGCAACCTTTCCACCTGATTTGAATCTATCATTTACAGACTAATTATCTACATCACCTTTCTCTACTGTTAAACACAACTATTAACCACATCACTCTCATTCATGTTTACTATCAAAATAAATACCAGCTTTGACTTTAAGCACCTTATTTGACAATTCAAAAGTTATTGAGATTAAGATATCTTGATGATTCTTTCCATAATTTTCTAGTTTAAGTTTCAAATCATCTTTTCTTCTTTTAAAAGCTCTTCTAAAACTGATTATTTAAAGTCTTTGATAGATATATCTTTTCACTTGGACCACATACTTAAAAAATGCTGAAATCTTCTATCAAAAAAACCTCAATCTTTTTCAAGAACAACTATAACTAGCTTCTAAGATTCTAATCCCATTATATAACCTATAATTTCTAGATTGATTTATTAAGAGCTTCACGCTGCTGATCATAACTGTTTTTTGAAGAGTTTCATATGAATTTAAAAGCAAACTTTAGAGAAAGTATATACCTCAGAGTCTGAACTTGTTGAGACCTTGGGATGTAATAGGAGCCATAGAGCAAAGATTGTGAAGCCCTTATTCAGCCTGAAAGCTATAATCATAACACCTATCCCATCTGGAACAAACCAAGGCATTTTTTGTAGGGAGTTTCCATTGGATACAAAAACCCTTCTTTTGGAGAATCTCCATTTATATTCCCACTGATTCCTTTGTGCCGTTGCGATTCTCTAGCAACAGTTTACGCTCGCATGTGGCAGTTGTAACATCCAACCTTTGTCTTATCAAAGCCAACAGTTTCTTGCCAATGAAATCCAGATTCCTTCCTGTCATCCTTTTAAGACTCTTGATTTCACCCTCAAGGTAAGCATGGCCCCCTACCATTTTGAGATTCCATCTCTTCAAGATCATCATATCAAATCTGCTCCAGATGCTACATTGGTCTAAATATGGACTATTAGATTGATTAGCAAAGAAGGAAAACATGACATCATCAGCATAAGTTAAGGAAGAAGCTTGTCCCTGTGAACTAGCAGTAGAAACTTCATGAGCAGTATTAACTGCTTCATTAGTACTACTAGTTTTTTCTAAAGATATAAAAACCACATTTTAAGAGATTGACATGATGCCTTTAATCTTCATTTCATAACACCTTCAGATTATTTATAAAGGAAATCATCCCAGCTCAATGTTGTCTAGATCAATTTGTTTCTCCATGATTAACGCAAATATTTACTAAGCTATGGAGAACTTCCTCATCAACTTCAAATATTTGCATCTTCGATGAGAGATACCCTAACCAAAATTTTCCAATTAGCTGATATTTTTCTGAAACCTATGATAGGTTTTATCATCAGTCAATTTCAATCTTGATGCAGCAAAATCTACATTTCTGCGTCAAGATAGGTTTTTTTTTGCATTTTATTTGATATCTTTGTTGCCTTCAAACCTGGTCTTGAATGCTTCCCATAAGGTCTTTCGCACCTTGATTCCATAAAACTTTTACAATAGGTGCTCATTAAGAATGGTCAACCACACAAGGCTTTTTTTTTTTTTTTTGCTTTTAATTCATTCTTTCTTGCTAGCATTTGTTCAGCAGTTTTGGAAGGAATGAGACCTTCAGTACTACAACGCTATGATGGGCAATAGCTGGTACATCACCATTCACAATAAACCACTCCAAAAGCAGTAAACAGTGAGAGTACATATAATAGCACCCATTCCTCCATCACCAGAGATCATAAGTGCCATCCCTTTATGGAGTATTGGAAGTATAAGTGCAGACACAGTTTGGGTTAAGTTTCTGCATTGTGACTCCATCTTTTCTTTGACAAACAGATCTAGTGTAGAGTATAGTATTTCTTCTATATTTAAAGTTTCATCTCAACAACTCTGATAACCACTTGTGTGATCCCTTTATAGAACAGATCTTACTTTGGGCTTGGTTAAAGCTTAGTTGTGTTGGATAGATCCAAAACAGCTATAGTAGGAAACTAATAATGAGAATTCACAAACTAAGCGAAACCTAGTTTAGCAAATACTAAATAACAATAAAACAAAAACAAAACTTTTACTAAACTTATCAGCCTAATAATGGAAAACGATCACTTGAATTAGTAATAAGTAAAAAATAACCTTGAAGCTACGAATATCAAAGATGTACTTCTAACATTATGCCTTAGGACCTCCTTTTATACACCAAGGAGTCCTACAAGGCTTACAATACTTTCCTAACTTATCATGATCTTTTTTATAAACAAACGTAATCTCCTAAACAAATAAGTTATACATATCTTCTTTACAAATAACTAACACTTATTATCGTAAGTATTCTTGTTCTCTAATCAATCTTTGATCTCATCTCTGTCAGCATAATCCTTCCAGCAGTAGTAATCACTCAGCAATTGTAACTGAGCACAAGCTGTATTAACCACTTAGAAGTTTACTCTAGCAGTATTAACATACACTAGCAGTACTAACTTTTGTACTAGCAGTAATAACTATTTAGTATATTTTCAGTCTTCATCTCTGAGCAGTCTTAACTTCTATTAGCAGCAGTAACTTTATGCTAACAGTACTAATATATACTAACAGTAGTAACTAGCAGTAGTAACTTTTACATTACTAGTACTAACTACTTAGCATAATTTTCATTAGTAGACCACAGGAACTAAATTTATGCTGGACAACACTAATATATACCTGAGCAGTAGTAACTCTAAGAATCATCTTGAAGTCTTTTAATCCCAACAAAGGCTAATACCTTTGGGTATTAGCCATTATCATGAAGATCTGAATGTTTGATATTCGTTTATCTTGATTTCTTAATTTATCGTTGTATGCTTGTTTATGTTATATATCAAATTTATACATGCTTTACCCCCCCCCGCGGCTTTTTGTATCGACCTAATCATCAACTTGTATCTAGTAAAGCCTACCAAGTAGACTAAGAGTTTGGATAGCTCTCTCCATATAGTAATTTATACACAAAAATTATAAGAATTACAACACAAATATGTCCTTCTAAGTCATAGTCCCTCTAATAGCTCATCGGGCTTCACTAGTAAATTAGATATTTCCAATGGTTTACTGAACGTGATGACTAGCAGTGACCTAGAAATTGCAACAAGTAACGTTCTGAATTGTCCATCGGATAGTATTGACAAGTGGGGGACTCCTAGTTTAATAAATTGCCATTAAGCGGTAAGAGGGTTAAAAAGATTTATAAGCTAAGAAGGGTTTTGACACAACACCAACCATTGCTTTAAACCCAAAATATATTATAATCAGCAAAATAAGGAATGCTTTATGTGGATGCTTTAATTGAGACAAAATTAATGTGTTTATTTCTTAAGGAATTAAGTAACGCCATAGTCTTAAGAAGAATATGTGCCACCTCGAAGAAAAATCATTTTGCACTAATAAATAAACAAACCAACTTCTAAATCAGATTGATAAAAGGTAATACAGTTTTCTTATATAAGGATTAAAAGAAAACCCTCTTTTTATCTTTTTCTTGCATGTGATAAAAAGTGAAGCCTTGAATTTATTTATCACCAACCAAACCCGGTTGCCAGTCCTCACAGGCTAAAAACAGCTTTCCCTTTACCCCTCTCGGTAGAAATTAGGATTTTAGAGCAACTATGGGTTTAACATAGTTTAGAATAGAATAGAGTATAACATAGATTGAGATAGCTAATATATTAATTTAAATTAATAGATTAAACCCCTTTCTTCAAGTGATTCGAGCACCCTACTTGCCACGAAACCTACTATCGATCGGGTACAACTTTCCCGTTAAAGTGTTATTGTTTTGGTTTAGGTTGGCAAAATAATAAAAATTTAAAAACTTGAATCGAATAAAAATATTAACACCACACAACGCCAACATCAAGTGTTTGGCGTCCGGTTGCCGGGAGTGAAAATTTAATCTTGATTTTTTTAGATTTGAATATTATTGGTTTTTACAATTAGATTTAGATCTAAAACCCTAGGATTAGTGAAAATATAGATTAGAAAAAACCAAGAATAATCTAATAGCTCAAAAATGAATAAAGGAGAGAAAAAAATCCAACAAATTGCAATACACAAACATTATAAACAAATATAAATCTACAAACCAACAACAACTAAAACAACCCCAGATACCAACATTACTCCCTAAAGCAATCCTCCGACACCACAACCAACGGTTACATACTACTGTGTAAACCAGCTAACTACCAATCCCGTGAGGTAACAACATCCCATAGATAACTAACGAGAAATCCACATTCATTGGAAAAGACGAATCTGATTCATTAGAACAAAGCAAATTCTATAATTTTTTCTGTAATTGATAAATTCGTGCCAAAATTTTTTTTACCGTTTCAATTCGAAACCAAATCTTACTGATTTTTTAGTTTCCCTTGTTTCAGATAGTGGCATGGTATCAAGAAGGAGTTCTACGAAGGGCGAACAATTACACCTACAAAAGAACCAGAACAACGTATAAATTCGATCATCCAAGAAGAACACTTCAAGACTCTAAGCCTTGACGAATCGCGAATCCGCCTGATTTCAAGCTAACTTTCAGACCATGTAATACTCGGAGGAAGAAGAAGAGGAATCAATGGCAGAAACAATGTGAGCAATACATGAGCAAGACCCCCGAACGAACTATGGATCGGGAGTTTTACTAGTTGCCTAAAATGATAACAAAGATCAATTATAATTGAAAAAGGACACTTTCATAAAGGACCTTCGAGAGAAACACATATAGAGCGGTTCCGGATAATAGTAAGCGAAAATGAACACAATAGAGAAAGTTCTCAAAATTGTTGACTAATTCTATGATCCTAAACTTCACTGTGGAAAACAAACAAGTCTCCGAGTTCCTTTCCCTATTACCTTAACTAGAGCAGCAAGTCATTGGCTAAGTAAACGACCGAACTGTTCAATCAAAATTGGGAAGATCTTAAGGACTAATATTTGAGAACAAATATTGCCCACCTGGTCGAACTGCGAAGAAAATGGAGAAAATCAACAACTTTCAGCAAGTGCCAGATGAAACCCTTTTTCAAGCATGAGAGCGCTTTAAAGAACTCTTGATGAAGTGTCCTCAACACTATTTGACTAAGATGCAGTACGTAATTTTGTTCTACAATAGGTTGGATATTCCGACACGACAAATTCTTGACTCAAGAGGTGCCATTCCAACCATGACTGCTGTCGATGCTAAAAGGTCATCCAAGAAATGGTGGAATACTCTCAAAAATGGCATAATGGAACATCTAGAGGAAGAAGTACTGAGACTTCTTAGAAAAGTCAAGAAACGACGGACTGGCTGCTATACAAGCACAACTAAACAATCTAGGAAGGGAGATCAAGAAGGTGAATGAAAAATTTTATGCAGCCCAAGTAGGATGTGAACAATGCAAAGGACCCTATTACACCAAAGATTGCCCACTAAAAGAAGAAGGGAAAACCCTAGAAGAAGCTTACTAAAACGCAATTTGGGGTGAGACCTTTTAAAGGATGGGGATATAGTATCAAACAGGCTCTAGATACCTATCAAAGAACAACGCAAAAATCTTCGTACTAAGAACGAAGGCAATTTTCTATGGAAAACCCTGAGCAAATTCATGTGATTGAAATCAGCAAAGAGAGCACAAGAAATTTTTCCAATTAGGATCAAGAAATCAAGCTTACGAACAGATGCTGCGATAAGGAACCCAATGGAGCATCAATCAAAACTTTAGAAATACCAATAGGACAAATTAAGCAGAGGTACTACAGGAAATGAAGATTTGGAAGCCTAACCCCAAAAGAGGATTTGGAAGCCTACCAAGCTCAACTGAAACAAACCCGAGAGATCAAGTCAAGTTGATTTCTACCACTATTGAAGTTGATTCACACTCGATATGCCGTATTGGATCATCAATATACGCCGTATCCACTGGACAGAACAGTACACTATTGTACAAGTCAAGACAAATGACGGTTCCTTTACCAAGTCGTTTGGATAATCATTACTGTGAAGAAGAAGAGGGTAATCATGGACCAAAATTCACGAAAGCCTATGGAGCTTCAAATATTAATAACATCATACCCCGAAAGGAGAAAGACCTAGGGAGTTTTACTTTACCTTGCTTTATTAATGATGTTTGTTTTAACAATGCCCTTGTTGACTTAGGAGCTAGTGTTAGTGTTATGCCTCTCTCGACGTTCCTTAACTTAGGATTAGGCGAATTAGCTCACACTAGGTTGACAGTGGAATTGACAAATAGGATTGTGAAATATCCAAAAGGAATAGCTGAAAACGTACTAGTAGGAATTGGTAAATTTACTTTCCCAGTAGACTTTATAATTCTTGATATGCCCGAGGATATCAAAGTGCCATTGATCCTCGGAAGACTATTTTGTCTATCGCCCGTGCTAAGATTGATGTTTATAAAAGAAAGGTTACTTTAAGAGTTGGGGAAGAAAATATTATTTTCAAAAGTGTTAAACCTGCTAATAGTATAATTAAGAGGGTCTACATGCTAAGTTTGGGAGAAAGAATGGAACTTGATTTAGAAGCTAGGATTATGGGAGAGACTTTGGTGTTAAATAGATCATTAGACCCTTTCTTAGAAGATTACATTAAACTAAATGATCTAAATGAACCATTCGAGCTTAAGAGAAATCAAGGAGATGATTTGATGCCCACCATTGAGGAAGGTGAGGTAATTGAGGAATTTAGAACTAAGGATGAAGATCTTGATATTGGAATTGATGATTACCCTAATTATTATGACAATGATAAGAAGATCCATATAGATTGTGCCCACAACTTAAAGTTTTCATGCATGATAGGATCTGAATTTACACACGTCAACTTCTACGTTTTATTGTACGTCAATGTAATGTCAAGAAAATTTCATAATTCAATAATGAAAAATAAGATGGTGTACAAAGGGGATAATGTCATAGGAGCCTTAATGAATGTGCCTATCTTTGTTGGAACTTTTTCTGTTATGACTGGTTTTGCAGTTTTAGAGGATATGGATGCTTATCGTGATGAAGGAATGGGCGATATTATTGTTGGTGAACCATTCTTAAAAGAAGTTAGAATTAAAGCAAAACATTTCAAAGGGATTATTACCCTTTACAATGGTGATGATGAAGTAACTTACCAAATGATGCGATCACATCTGAGATTTAAAAACCACATGAATGAGCAATATAACAAGATCCCACCATTACTGAAGATAAGTGAGAAAGATGTAAAGAATGTAATCTCGCATGCATACCAAAAGCTTAAGGGGTTCTACAAAGGAGTTTTAAATCTAGGACCCAATTACATTCGAAATGCGAAGACAGAAGAATGGCTCACACGCTGGCACATTAGCGTGCATGAGATGGAATAAAGAGAAAGCTGAAGAAAAGTCTAACTTAAAGACTTTGTTGTAAACAAAAGTGCTTCCCGGGAGACAACCCAGAATGTTATTTAATTTTATCGAGTTTGTCTTCCCAGACATCAATACGGCGTATACGCCCCATACCATACGGCGTATTGATTGTCTGGACGTTATCACTCTTTATTTTATTGCACTTTAAAAATATTATTGTCAGATTTTGAATACGACGTATTCACTAAACTGATACGCCGTATCCACCAGTCTGACCCGTAATTAGTTTGTTTAGTTTAGTTTAAATTAACCGTAGGTACCAAGATAGGAATGCACTTGTTCTTCCTATATTTTATATAGGACCTCGAGAAAGAAATATCGACGAAGTTGGTGAAATGCATATATTTTGGAATTTTATGTGTATGATGTTCGTGCTAGGATTCAGACGCTTTTTCAGCACACAATCTTGCTCAAAAATGCAACATGGAGAATATACCGAGAAATCATCAGGGGAGTTTCTCATTCTAATTCTTTTTAAATTCCCGTATTTAATGTTATATATACAACGAGGATGTTGTATAATTCAAGTGGGGGGTGGAATTAGAATATTTACTTGTCTTATTTTTCATACTAATAAGCTTAAATTATGCTCAAATTCAAAAAAAAAATCAAGCATATTTTTGTTAAATTACTTGATACATAACCCGCACACAATAACCCTTGTTAGATATTGTGAGGATTTAACCTTTCCGTTTTCAAATGTTTACCCAAATTCCATAAAATATGAGTGTGCCGGTGATGTTGTAGACTTTAGAACTTGGCTTCGGTATAACACTCAAGACAGCAATGATACAGTATATTTGGATTTAGATGGAGTGAGTTAGTAACTTGTTTAAATTGGTTAAATTTTAGGTTACACACAAATCACCTATAAAGTTGCTTCATTAAACTAACTACACCGGTTAGGTACACCTCCCGTTTTAAATCCATTTCCACTCTCTCATTTAGTGTGAGATCCCACTTCTAGCGGACAACTTGTAGAGCCCAATCCTTTTAGGGAAAATTTACTACAACTATTTTTTTCCGTTACCACCATTTACACCTTTAACCTACCCTGTTATATTAAGTTTAATTTACAGTTGCTAGTTGCTTAGTGTAAAGTTTGTATTTCCCGAGTCTTGTGTCATTTTATATATTTAGTGCGGTTGGAAATTTGCACATAGCAAATAGGAATGTATATTAGTAGTCAAAACTCATGTGATTTTATTCGTACATTATTGGTGAACTCCGAAGATCGTAGGAACCACCTAATATAGGATTATCCAGAGATATTTTTATGAATTGTTGAAGATGGGTGGAATCTCACCGCGATTCTAATAGTTGAGTTAGCAAAAAAATCAAAAAAATAAAGAAAAATGAGGAAAAATACAAAAAGAGAAAGAAAGTTTGAAGATAATCGTTTCGCAATAACCGAAGGAATTACACGAAGGATCGATTATTTGTTGATACATCTAAAAAAATCAACGATGTAAGTATTGTCACAAAGTGGAAAGATATCACCACTTGCCTTGTAATTAGAATGTAAAGTTTTGGGAAGAATTGAAGTTAGACCGTTAGGAAGCCATCTTAGGTTGTTATTTTTGATACGATGATCAAGACGTTGTAATAGTTTTGTCTTATCATGGGTAATCGGATCGGGTAATAAGTCGTCTAGCAACTTGTATCTTAAATATTTATCTATTTGTTTCTTAATTTGTATTTAACTCAACAATTCACTTCACTCTCACTAATGATTAGCCGCTGGGTTTTACACGAAATTGAGGTTTATACGAACATGCATGTCTATTCCGTCGTTAACGGCCTTGGAGAGCAATGGTTTTTTGTACCTGTTGGTTTACGACTTTTTGGTGCAAATTAGAAGGTTCCTACCCTATATCATTACTTCATCTTAACAGTTGGTTAAATTCGAATAAGGATGTGATAGAACACACATGTCTATCCCAGCGTTCCGGGTGTGTATGTGTGCTTCAGCTGCCTTGTTGGAATGGTACTTTCTGGAGAAAGATTGTGATCAATCAACCGTACTGTCTTCCATACCAAAAAACCACAATATTTACCTCTTTATATACTTGTTACTCATTTGCTTTAGCTTGGATGATGCGTATCCCTTGCCAACGATATGATAGATTAGCTCGTCACGATTCGAGCAATGATGCGCATTAGTTACTTGTTACCACAATAGGATTTAGTTGGTGTGATTTAGTATTTTCATCTTTTTTATTTCGTAGGTGTCTTGGTTGATGTACTTGTATATAGATCTGAAAAATAACAATAAGTGCCTTTAACAGAAAATATCCTTAGGGATACATTTTTATAAACTTCTAAAGGCTACTTGAGGACAAGTAGGATTCAAGTGGGGGATATTTGATGACATCAAATAACGTCTATTTTATAGCATCATTTATCCCATGTTATTAACCCATTTTGTATAATTATTGCAATAGAATTGATACTTAATTCATTTATATTTGAGGAATTGCGTGTAAATTATGGGTAATTGGTGAAAAGTTAGCATAAGGAGCCACAGTATGGAGCTCTAATGAGATATTTTGTAGTTACTATGACCAATACGCCTATGCAGCAAGGAGATTTACAGGTATACGTGCTGAACTCACCAAAGTCCCAAGAGGATATAAAGCTCGTATCTAGAGGACTCAATAAGTCGTATTCAAGATATGTGGGTATCACAATATTAATTTCTGGGAAAGATATCAAGCATGGTCCCTACTCCAAGAAATCCCCACTACGCCGTATCTAACTCTTGGATACGCCGTATCTAACCGACTTCCAGACCCTATAAATACAAAACTCAAAAACGAGTTTTAAGTGTGCTAAACCATATTCTCAATACCTAAACCACAAAAGTCGATTTTTAGAGGAGAAAAAGAGCATAAGAGGTCGAGCAACGCATTCAATTCCATAGGATACATCGTGTAATTCCATATACTTGAGTTAATAGTTTAGTTTTTAGTTTTTGAGTATCATTCGTTAACTCCGTTAGTTTACTCATTGGCTAAATAATTTCCTTGTATTTATTATGATGTTTGAAGGCTAATACCTTTGGGTATTAGCCATTATTATGAAGATCTGAATGTTTGGTATTTGTTTATCTCATTCTTGATTTATCGTTGAGTGCTTGTTTATGTTTATCAATTTATACCTGTTTACGTGCTTTTGTATGCGACCTATCATTCAACTGGATCTAGTGAAGCGGACCAAGCGGATCTAGAGTCCAGGATAGCTCTCCATATAGTAATTTATACATCTAGAATCATAGTTACACAAATATTTTCCTTCTAAGTCTATGTCTAGGATACGCTTCGGGCTTAACTAGTTAATTGGATATTGCCAATGGTTTATTGATCGTGTTGACTAGCAGGTGACCTAGAATTCAACATAGTAACGTTTCCAATTCCATTGGTTAGAATTGGACAAGAGTGGACTAATAGTGTATAAATTTGCAATTCAAGCGCGGTAAGTGGGTGAAGTCTCTATTAGCTAGGGTTTAACAATGATCTTTCATTGCTTTAATCCCTAAGATAGAGTCATAATCAGTAAATAAGGATACCTTTATGCGGATGATTTAATTGTGGACAGAATTAATGAGTCTAGGTTCTTGGGTGACATTGTAAACACCTAAGTCTTAAAAGACGATTGTATATGCCACCTACGAGAGAAGAATCATTGCATAAATAAAACAAACAAACGTTTTATAATCGGATTAATAATGGTTAATACAGTTTTCTTATATAAGGTTCGACCGCTCTTTTATATTTTGTTAATTAGCTTGCGTGGGTAAAAGTGCCTTGAGTTGATTATGGTCACCAACCAAATCGTGCCAGTCTCTCAGGCTGAAAACCCCCCTTTTCTCGTTAGAATTAGGATTTAGCATGTGTACATCAGGATTTTCATAGGTTTATCATAGGTTTAGATATATAGAATTAACATAGATTGGGATATCCAAGATTTTAATTTTAATTGATAGATTTACCTTCGCTTTCAAGGGTTGACACCCAACTTATCACCAAACTATACCCGATCAGGTACACTACTGTTAGAGTTTTTGTTTTGGTTTAGTCGGCAAAATATAAATTTAAAACTTGAATCATCTTAAATATACCATACAACGACAGCACATTCGGGAGAAGATGTGATTAAAGATGTGAATTTTAAGATCTATAGTGTACGCTTTCCCATATATGTGCTAAACTCTTTTGATTAATCGATGCACATATGACGGGGAAGCAAATGGTTACGTGTTCGGAGAAATGTGGAAGTACCAAAGACCGACCATTTAAATTACTGTATTAGAGTTATAAAGTAGTTATAATTAAGTTTAGGTATCAATTCTATGATACCAGAAGAACCGGGTGGGGATCTACCCAGGAGATATTTCCACTAGATCAGTGTAGAAGTCCTTGGTATGAAAAAAAGGAGTTAAAGTGAGATTTAAGGGAAAGTGCCGACTGGAGATGGGCTAGTATAGAAACAAACCTAACAAAGGTACTAGTTATGAAGTCTCGGTATGCACTGAAGGGGTTAAAGAATTAAAAAAAAGTTAAGATAAAGGGTGAAAAGAAAGAATCACTCCTTACACTTAGGTAGAAACCGGGTCAATACATCTGCTGTCAAGAATCACAAAGATGATTACTGACATTAAATAGATGACATCATGGACCAATGATGCAATGCACAATGCTCGCACTAGCCACTCAGAATAATCTCAAAGATTTCTGTTTCATTTCTCCGCGAGCGACTTACCAAGATTTCTATTCAACTTTCTCCACTCCGAGTTTGTTGGTATTGAAAGCTTGGCTGTCGCTCTTAGCCCTCCATCCGATCACTTTAAACCAAAGTGCACTATTGAGTCTAGAGCCAAAAGAGATAATCTATAAATCTCATTAGGAAACTTATCAAAATTATGCTTGTTAATTCACACAATGTGTAAAACAAGAAATATATATTAAGACGTCTACGCATTTTTCCTTTTGATTTTTCTCTAGAAACAGCCTGAGTGATACTTAAGTATTCACAGTGAAGATGGAAATCTTGCTTGAGCTAACATCAAACAAGCTCTTGGTAGGTGACTTGTGAGATCCTATACAGATCGAGCTTGTGATATTAGATATCGATTCGGTCCAACTTATGAATTGATGAATGAATTTTGAAAAAGATAAAACTGTTGGTGTGTCATAAAAACTGTTTGCAATTTGACACACCGACTGATTTTCTAAATCAATTTTCAATGTTATGTTCCATGGGAAGCCTCACAATGGTATCTGGACATAGGAAAGCTGAACATAAATTAACGGCTTAATCAGGAAGATAGTAACTTACTGGTTCACTCTTACCGTGTTGTCTGGTTTGAGATGCTCTGGTAATAAAAACAGCAAGCACAGCTGCGGAAACCCTGTCAAGGAGATTCTTCGAAATTCTACCTGATCACAGGCAGTATTTATACTGAGTAACGGGGAACCATGGTTGTTACAACCGTATTTGACGAAGTGACAAAGCCACTTTTGTCCATATATGTTATTTATCACTAACCCATTCGTGGAGGTTTCCTGACGGTGGTAGCAGTTTCCCAATGACAAGTCGAAGCCAATACCACATGCTCATACTCAACCAACATATATAAAGACATCATGAAAGACCATCTACATGTTTCAAGACTTTCGCTACTCTGATACCGTACATCTTTCTTGACGCGACAAAGTATTCAGTTGATACCGTACGTCCTTCATAAAGTGACAAAGTGTTAAAGTTAAAGAATATCAAGAAAGATGGTTACACATGCTTTCAACATCAAGAACAATATGGGCATGTTGGTCCAGAAGTTACAAGATCACAAGAAGGCAAAAGATCACAAGATGATGATAAGAGATTATGCTTGTTTGATGATCTCAAGGTGTTTAAGATCACAATCATGTCATAGTTCAAGTTACAAGTTAAAGATAAGTTAAAATCGGATCAACGTTACTTCATGGTTCACAAGATGGAGAAGTAAGATGTAATCAAGTCTGCGAGCACAAGACTAAAGACAAAGCATAGTATGCTAGGTTTAAGTATTTTTAAAATGGAGTGACCTCCTTTAGGGGGAGATTGTTAGGATCACGAAAAGTATCGGTCACTTTCATTATATCATTAGATAGCTCGTAAAGTAATATTTGAAATTAGATTACCCCCCCACCATGGTTTAGCTTAGGAAAAGCCCATGGAAAGCCCATGAACTTAGTCCATAGGCCACCCCCTATCAAGTGTATAAATACCATCTCCACACATGGAGAGGGTGTTGGTTGGTCGTTTCTTTTCTCATAATCTAAGTGTTGTATTCTTGTTTATTTCTCTCACTAGAAGCTTCCACTCTCTTCTCTAGATTTCTTTATAGTTTCTTAGGTGTTCATTGATTTACATAAGTCTTTTTCTATAGTTGTTGACAACGGCGGCCCCAGATATATTAGGGGGCCGCTCGGTATTTAATGGGGCCACCGACATATTTAAGGGACCGCCCCGGACGCTCCTGTTTTTGTCTTTTAGTGGTGAAGGTTAAATCTGGTGAAACTCTAACTTGTTTTAGGGGGGAAATAACCAGATTTAAAATTTGAAATAATTACCGCATAAAACATTTCTTTATAATTCAAAAAAATAATTTGGTCTAAATAATTTTTGACAATATTTTTTTGTTATATTTACAAAAATTATAATGTTTTGACAAAAAACTTATTTCTTTGATCATCCTATAAGTTTAATGTTGTTTGTACATACCTTACATGATTTACGTCAGGTGCAAACAAATGTCGTGTTGATGTATACTTGAGACGTTGAGAGATGTAGATTGCATGTTGCTTCTGATGATTTGTGATACGAGTAAAACGAGTTAGTATTAAAAGTAACATGTTTTTGTTATCACAAAAGATAAAAGAGACCTAAACTATAGATTAAATATCGTAATATTTGCACTAAAATTGAGGATATTTGAGCGAACATCGTAATTTTTTATTGAATAGGTTGCTGATTAGAGCCGGGTAACCTGGAAAAAATAGGGTTTTGTAGGGGTATTCATAGCTTAAGATCCACAAGTGTGGGATGTCCTAACCGAAATGTGTACGGTAATAGATAGGCTCAAAAGTTGTTCTCGAATCTTCGTTGTCTTAGAAATAAGTAGGTATGTCATCGATAAGTAAGGTAACGAACTTAGCTAGTATTGCGCTCTTTACTACCTCTCGTTTCATAATTCTATGATCGTCCTCCACTTCCACTATTCCGTCAGATCAACGTAATCTATGGCGAAACTAACAATAAAAACGGGTGTATTTAGTCCTAAACATTGACTTAAGGGTTTCCTTATTAAGAACACTAAGGTATCAATTTATGTAATCCATGTTAGTTGTTTGAAAGGAAAGAAATGTTCAGCACTGCTAAACTGTGGTCGACTAGATCATCACTTGTTTGATTTATAGTAATCAATGCACGTTCTTAATGAAGAGGGCTGGAAAGTATTAAAGAGATGGTGAGAGTGTTGAAGTGTTGGAATAGAGGAGCTCTTGTATTTCAGAAGGCTCATTGGTTATGTAATCCGGAATAGTGTATTCCAAAGAATTAGACGTTAACTTGTGTGAACTTATTGTCGTCTATTGGGGGGCGGGGGGGGGTAATCCTGATAGGTCTTCAAAAAGTCTCGTACCTTTAGAAAATGTTCGTATTTCTTCTTGTTCGTGTTGTACTCGCAAGGTGTTTCAAATTTCCATAGTGTCTCTCTTATTAATATTGTGCTCGTTCTGGTCAGATTCGTCAATAGGGATATTTTTGGTAATTGTTTCAGCCTTAGGTTTTTGACAACTAGTACATTCCCATGATCGCGTTAAAACTTCCATGATCGAAAGGTATTAAGTTGATAGCAACATAGTAGTTCTCTCGTCCTATGTTGCGTCTATGAACGATTCTATTGGTTTCTTCCTTAAGCCAGGTCCACGAACGGTTCATTCTCTAAGACCTTTAAAGTCGACACGAAATAATGCTAATCTACATTATTGACGCTATAATATACCTTACTAAATTTGAGTGTCCGACTATAATGTTCTATTGTTATCTCTTTGCGCGGTAAATCAACATGCACTTTTTAATTTATAATGTTTCAACTTTTATGTGGCACACATTCCTGCCCCCCACCCCCCCTGATGTTGAAAGATAATCGGGGATGGAGGAACCTTCCATTGTTTGGGAGGTAAAGTCAAAAGATAAGACACGTATTCTACAAATTTATGAGGGTGTGCTAAACGACATAGTCGTTCCTTTAGATTAGCTTGCCACAAAAGGAAGATATGAGGCAGCTTGTAGATAATCTTTCAGTCAAGGTAATATTAGGTTTCCTTTAGGTGTTATTGGCATAGTGAAAGGTATACCAGGATTTGTTCCTGAATCGCGCGTGTTTCTTCTCGAATACATGGTTTTAAAAAATTTATCCATAACTTATTTTAGTAAAAATTTCATGTAATTTTGATCATAATACCTCTTGACTAAAATATGCTACGTAGTTTAAAATTTTCAATAATGATATTCATGACTTGCTTGTAAATTAACTACTCAAAGTTTGATAAAACTTAATGTTTTTGTGTGGTTAGGGAAACATCTCAACAGTATTGACTTTCAAATTACATTCACAAAATATTTTTGCTAAAGATATTCAGTACAGTGTTAATAAGGATTTTATAATTGTGAAATCGTAATGGCTTACTCCATAAAATCTGATAAATAAATCAAGTGTCTTTGCTGTATTATCTCATCATTTCAGATGGTGGGTTGAGATGATGAATGTTACCAAAATAAAGTTTTGAGGTTGCGGAATACAAACATTTACAAAGGTTTGATTCGGAAACACGGATCATCCTTTTCGTTTTAAAAATTACTAGTTCCTTATATTTTAAGAGGTTTTCAAAGAACACTTTACTAGTGTATTTTTGTTACAGAAGGACTTTGACTTTAACGAATCAGAACCATCTCCGCAACATGATCATGAGAAAAAATTTGTTATAATGGTCAACGCAAATGATCTACTCAAAAACCTAAGGTTATTACTCCCTAGTAGTACTTTTGTTTCACAAGTCATCCCTAAGATCGTGATCATATGACGAAATAACAATTGAGATGACACAACATGGGTTCATTCATGGGGTAACTAACTATGTACCTCGAATCGTCGGTTCAAAATGTGATGTACAACAGGGCTGACTATGACCTGCTAACAATGTCGTAAAAGTTTGTTAAGATTATATCTTATCTACGCTTACTATTATAGAAATTTTCTCAAGGCATCCTATGATCCCAATAAATCCATGTTATATGATGCAACTATTATCACACTGGCCAGACGTCATAATACGTGTATCACATAGGCATGCCTTTATTGCCATCGCATTCTAAGAGTGTTTTAAATAGTACATAGAAATCTCACATAAGTACTAACAATTTACAAAGCAATACACATATACATAAATGCACATATAGTTCCTATTACGCGTGCTATATGAGAGTACTTAGGTTATAGTCTAGGTCACAACCACCTAGTTCTCTATAACCAATGGCTTTGATACCAATCTGTCATACCCTGTCTAAGGCGGAAACACGAGATGTAACGAACATGATCATCATAACACATTAATATATAACAATAGAGAATTCACTAAATGAAAGATCAACATAAATATGTCATGACGACTCCTGACATAAGCGGATAGTTTTATCATGGATAGTCAGTACCACAATAACATAGCCACATAGTCATAATAATCCCACAACCCGGTACAAGTGCAATTATGTCAAATAGTCAAATCAAACATAAAGATAATAAATGCAAGAATACAAAGGATAAGTAACCCATGAGGGTTACATCATAAGTCTCTCTAAGTAACGCGTGAAGGCCCTATTCCTATAGTAAGTTGATTACCTGAAAATGAATACTCGAAAATGTCAAAATAAAGTTGGTAAGCTCGTAGGTATAAGTAATAAACCTATTTGTTGTGCATATTAATTAAGTAGGACAAAAGAGTGAAGATATACATATACAAGCATTAAGAGATAATACACAACAACGAATCACATAAATAAACTCAAGTAATAATAGGTGCATCTTCCCATAATATACTGGGCGCATCTACCCAAAGATATAATGTGTGCCTCTTCCCGAAGGTAAATTTACCTCTCGTAATTTAAGTACACAGTAACGCTGCTAGCCTTAATTCTATTAAGTCAAACAAGAATGTTATCGGTCTTATTAAGTCAAATTAGGTCATGTAATGTAATAGGCTAGTTGGGTATTAACGGGCTTGGATTGTAATCTAATATTGTCCGTGTTTCGGGCTCAAAGCCTAAGTTAAGCCAAGCCTGGCCTAAGAAGAAGCCCATGTGTCTTAAGTGAAGGCATACAGTATAAATAGGACCCTCTCCACACATGGAGAGGGTGTTAGTTTCCATTTGTTATATGTGTCCATCGTGTTACTTGTAATGTTTTAAGGAATGTTCTAGTATTTATATAAATAGCTATTATATAAATAATTGTAAAATATACGTAATATAATATAAACACGTATATCAATCCTGAAAGCATCTAGTGTAACCAACTAATGCAACTCAATAGTATATGTATGTCCCTTAAAAATCTTTTGAAAATGTGATCGTTGAAAGTGGTTATAGTCTAGGTAGAATGCAACCTAGTTCTCTATAACCTTGGCTCTGATTACCAATCTGTAACACCCCCAAAATGGGTCGCAGCGGAATATGGGTTTGGGAGCGTTACTTCATAATACCATTGCACGAGTCATAAGAGAACGACCTCTAACTGTGTCGTTTGAAAAGAAATCTTGAATTATTTAGACTCCAATGCACATCACATAAGCCAAGCATCTAATTCACCTGAGAAAAACATGCTTAAAAAGTGTCAACATAAAGTTGGTGAGTTCATAGGTTTGTTTAAGTATAAATGTTAAACCAAAGTTTTGTAAAGTATGTATGACCGTTTAAATCCCCATATAGTCACAAAAACATATGTATGAATGTTATAAACCAAAGAGTTGTAAAGTATGCATGACCATTTCAATCCCCAAAATGTCACAAAAAGTTAAGTATAGTTGGACTACCATTGTTCAAAGTATGAGTTACCACTTTATTCAAGGCAACGTAAATATTCTGGTGTGTATAAATACGATGATTACGATTACTCTAAGTTCATGAAACTGCTGCGTAGACTCATATATACGCCACTTTATTCAAGGAACCGTAAGTGTTCGTGTTCAGATAAATTTTGTGCTCCGACATGCTATAATGTTCGTTTGCCCAGTGATAGCTAATCACCCAAACGGGGCTGTCACACCCGAATAGATCTATTTCATAACATTCGCGCTCACCCTCCAGGTAATTCACAGCTCAATCCGCTTAAGCTAATCCGTAATCATTTGGGTAAAAGTAAAGTATTGTCCTTGTTTTAAAAAATAAGTGAAACAAGCAATGCATTTCGTCCCAAAATAAGTAATTGAGTATGTAGACCAGTTTGTAAAATGAATTGTAAATGCACACGTAATAAATTCAAATCAATCACGTAAATGAATTTGGTAACAAGCATGTTCTCACCCCAAAAGTTATAAGGTAAATATAAAACAGTAAAACGTGGGGCTATAAACTCACCTCGAGTAAATGAATATCAAGTATATCATAGAAAATGCGTCAGATAAACGCCGAATGCAATCTAATTAATTATAGGCCATATGAGTACAAACACTTTGATTAACTAATACTATATACAATTCTATATAGCTACATCACCATCTAATCGCATTTGTGAAATTATATTTATAAAGTTAAAACGTTTATAAATATTTCATTAGTAAAAACGACGTAATTTTCCCGTTTTATGCCCGTTTGGTATGTTTCTTACGTCCACGTTTTCGTATTAAGACGAGTTATCAAAATATTACATTTTCATATTTTTAGTCCCCTGGTAAACAGTGGTTTTTACTGTTCATATACTTTTATAAAATTATTTTTATAAAATTTGTCGTCGTAAACTCGTATATGTCGTATTTTATTCGTTTTAACTTTGTTTTTAGTGATTCTTTCGAGTACGTCTTTGTTATTAAAAGTTCTATCAAATTAATGATGTTTTCAAAATATATACATCTGATGTGAACAGTAACTTTTATAAAATTATTTTTATAAAAGTATTTATTAACGTAAACCTGCGTAATTCATAACTCCTTCGTCATTGATCCAAAAATTTCGATTCTTAATGTTTTGGAATCCTAAAAATATGTACTATCTGATAAAAATAATCATTTTTATATATCAGAAGTAAAACTTAAAGAGTTTTTATAAAATTTCTTTTATAAACGCGTTTATTATCGCGTAACTTGTAAATTACGTATCTCCTTCGTTATAAATCGGTTTTTCGAGTTTCTTACCTTTTGGAATCCTCATGAGAAGTAGTATTTTATAAAAATATAAAATAATTACTTTATTTTTGAGTTTTGATCAGACTACTTTGGTCATTTTGCTAAAAGTATGTTTAAACCTTGATTTTATAACTTTTAGTTTAGTACACTTGTTACAAGTCCATTACAACCTTTAATATCACATATCTTACATCCTTAGGGTCTCTAGTCCATGATTAGTCCATATATTATCCAAGAATCATAAGAACATCAAGCTTACATACTCATTTGTTCATGAACATTTCTAAGTAACTTTTTATTCCTTTTACTTATATATACTTTATATAACTTAACCAACACTCATATAATGTATATAATTCTTTATAACATGATCCATAACATCCATATATTATATGACAAAGTTTACCTAAATCATAAACAAGAATAAAAAACATTTTATATCTCATTATGTTCCTTAGATGGTGATTAACTATATAACCATTATATACCTATAAAATCATAAATATAAAGAGATTAAGGTTTTTAGATAACCTTAATATGAAGTAGGATGATGAACTAAATGATCTAAACCCTTGTTTAGCTACTTAACTCAAGCTTACAACACTTGAAAACACTAATTCCAAGCAAAACCCTAATCTTGAATCTTCTTGCTTTAACACTTGTAAACCCCAAACCAAACCTTTTAAACACCTTAGGATATCTTAGATATGATGTAGAAATACTTGAATGTGTGGTAAATAATGTTTTATAGATTGTATATGGTTCTTGTGGTTTGGTCGTGGGTTTGGAGAGGGCAAAAGAGAGTTTATGTGTTGTTTTCACCTCAAGAAATAAGTGTGTATGTGTTCTCTTACTAGCACTTGCCTTATATACTTCAAAGACTAGTCAAGACTTCTATTAGAAGTGGTCAAGGTTCAAAGAGACAATAAGAGGGAATTAAGAAAGTCTTTGGTCAATTTCTAGTCATGTACTCCTAAGGTTTAATGAGAAGAGTATGTACAAGACTTTAAAAATATCAAAAATAATTTAGGAAATAATGGTAAAATATAATATAAAATGATCTATTACTAAATTAATAAAACTCAAATATGGAAAATACTGAATTAGTAATTAAAAACTATAAAACTATTAAATAAAAAATGAAATCAAAATATTAAACTAATTAAAATAAAAAAAATAAAATCTAAATCTAAAATATAAATTCTATATGAAAAAAGGAAATAAAAATTAATATGAACTAATAATGATAGTAATATAATGATATAAATTAAATAATAAAAATGTAAAACTATGTAAACTAATAATGAATAAATTAAACTATATAAAAGAATAATATAACAAAAATAAAAATAATAATGAAATGAATAAAAAACTAAAAATAACTAATGCTAATTTAAAATTAAAACTAATAATAAAAATACTAATGTAATGGATAAAAATAATAATAAAAACTAATGTACCTATATAATATAATATAAAATAATAATAAACAATAATAAAATGAAATTAATAAATTGATAAAACTAAAATAATAATATATGGTCTAAAACTAAATTAAAATTAATAATTACAAACAATATTTAATTAAATAAAAAAATGAATATAATCTTAAAAAATTTCAATATGCATGAATATAAAAAAAATAAAAAAAAAAAAAAATATGAACAATAAAATGCCATAAAAAAATAAATTTACAAAAACTTAATAATAAAAATATCTAAAATAATATATAAATATATCTATAACTAAATACTATATAAAACTAATATATAATAAAAAATAATACTATAAATACTATATAAATAAAATAAAGAATAAAAAAATACTAATAATAAAAAAAAAATTATCTATAAATAATAAAACTAAATAAATGAATAAAAAAAATTTAAAAATATATAACTAAAATATATAAAAATTAAAAAAAAAAAAAAAAAACAATATATGTGAAAATGGAATTAATTAAAAATCTAACTATAACTAACATACTAAAATTAAAAATTAACTAATAAAATGTGGTAAAAAAAATAATATAATAAATAAAATTAACTATAAATTGATAAACTAAAATATTTAACTAATGAACTATTATAGAAAAATATAAATATACTAAAATAAAATTAACTACTAATAAAAATAAATTCTCACTAAAAAAAAAAAACTTATTCTATTATAATGAAAATAAAAAACAAATAAAAAAAATAAAACTATCTATGTAAAAAAAATAACTTAAGCTAAATTATTTATAATAACTATAATTATAAAACTATGATGAATAAATATTAAAATGAAAAAATTAATAGATAATATAAAAAAATATATTAAATTGAAAAAAATATAAAAAAAATGTAAATAAATTAAATTAAAATAAGGCTAAAAAAAAAGAATATCTCTAATAAACAATGCTGAAACTAAAAATTAACTAATAAAACAAATAATGTCTAAAAAAAATAATAAAACAATAAAATTCTAATAAAAATAATATATATAAATATAAAAAAAGAACTAATAATGTAATTACTATAAAATATAAAAAAATAAAATCTATATTCGTATTATTAACTATTATTAATGAATAAAAAAAAAATTTAAAAATAATAAAAAAAAAATAACTAAAAATAATAAAAATAAAAAAAAAATGTAAAATATTAAGATACTATAAACTAATGGTATAAAAATTTAAAACAAGGAAATTTAAAATTTAAATCTAAAATAAATATTAAACTAAAAATATAAAAAAAAAAATAAAAAATCTAATAAGAATAATAAAAAAAAAAAAATGTAATAATGAATATAAATAATAAATAAAATGAATAATATAAAAAAAAAAAAGAATTAAAAAAAAACTAATGAAAAAAAAATATATAAAAATAAATACAACTAAAAATAAAAAAAAATTAATATATATATAAATATATAAAAAATTAATCAAATAATGATAAATACTAAAAAATGTACTATAAACTAAAAAAAATATATATTGAACTAATTAAAAAAATTGCTAATAAAAACTAAAAAAATATAAATGTGATATAATGAAATTATAACCTAAAAAATAATTAAAAAATAAAATTGAAAATATTAAAAAAAAAAAATAACTATGATTGTAAAAAATATACTAATAATAATACTAAAAAATATCTAAATGTAACTATAATTAAAAATAAACTAAAAATCTAAATGTAAATTAACTAATAAAAAAAAATTAAATTAAAAAAAAAATAAATAAAGAAAAAATGATTACTAAATAAAAAATAAAATAAAAAAAAATGTCACTAATATAGAAAAACTAAAAACTATGAAACTAATTATTACAACTAATAACCTAATATAAATATAAAAACTATGAAATAAATAAATTTTAAAACAAACTTTTAAAAAAATAAAAAAATGATAATTATATTAAAATAGAAAAATATACATAAAAATAATAATACTAAACTATTAAAATACTTAATTTATAATAGAAATAAATATCTAAAAAAATTGATAATAAACTAGATCTAAAAAAAAAAATTAATGAATAAAATAGATATCTAAAAAAACTATCTTAAAAATATAACCTAAATAAAAAAGAAAAAAATCAATGACAATACTGATATTAATTGACTAAAAACTATCTAAAAAAAGTATAAAAACTACTCAAAAAACTATTATCTATAAAAATAATATATATAATTAAAAAAATGAAGCTAATTCTCAAAAAAAAATAAATCTAAATATACTAATTTAATAAAACAAAAAAATATACTAAAGAAATAAAATATCATAAAATAAAAAATTGAATAATGAAATAATGAAATAATAAATACTAATCAAACATATGTAAGATGCTAATAAAAAATAACTAATCGTAAAAATTAATATATAAAATGATAGTAAAACTATATGGAAAAAAGAAAAATATACAAATAAACTAACTAAATATATAAAAAATCTAAATATAATATATAAAAAAACTAAAAAAACTAAAATTAATAAATACATAAAAAAACTAAATAAATAATATAAACTAATAAAAACTATAAAATAAATTAAATAATCTATAAACTAAATATTAATTAATAATATAAATCTAATTATACTAAATATATTAATTAATATAATAAATATACTATAAAACTAAAATATAAAAAATAAAAAATAAAAAACTATAATATATAAATTAAAAATTAATAGCTACTAATTAAAAAATAAAGTAAAAAAACTAAAAAAATATAAAATCTAAAAAAATAATATATAAATAAAATCATAAGACATTACCACCACCTACAACCACCATTTCCTCAACAACCACACACCACCACCCCCCCGACCCACCCACCCCCCCTCCCCACCCACCCACCCCCCCCACTAACTCACCCACCCACCACCCCCCAAACCCCCCCACCCCCCCCCTATCCCCCCAGCACCACCGACACCCCCTGACCAGGCACCCATAATAGTATCCCCCCTCACGCACCCACCCCAACCTCCCCTCACCACCCCCCATCAAAACCACCTCCCCCTACCATCCTCCTCCCCACACACCCAATCCCGCCCACCCCACCCCATCCCAACCAGCCCTACAACGCGCGCCCCCCCCCACACCCATAACACCCAACACCACCCAATCATCCTCACACCAAACCCACCCCCGTCACACCCACACCCCCCAACACCGCCCCCAACCCTCACATACCCCCCAACTTCCACACCCAACCTCCCACCACCCCCCCCACACCACCCCCACCCCACCCACCACCCCCCACCAACCACACCCCACACCCCACCCACACCCACCCCCCCCACCCAAACACCTCCCACCCATTCCCACCCACACCCACACCAACATCCCCCAACAGCCCCCCCACCCCCACCAACATCCCACCCCTCCAACACACCCCCCCACCCCCCCCCCCCACCACACCACACACCACCACCCTACACACCCCCACACCCCCCCAATCACCACCCCCCTACAACGCATCCCATCCCCACTCCCAACACCACCACCACATCACCACAAACCATCCCCCACCCCATCCCCACACCCCATACCACCACCCCCCCCCAACACCCCACCCACCACCCCCCCCCACAACCCCACATCCACCGACCCATCTAACACATACCAACCCCCATCCACCCCACCAACCCCATCATCTAACCCCCAATCCACCACCCCCACTCCACACACACACCCACCCCACACCACACCCCCACACCCCCCTCACCCACCACATCCCATCCCCCCCCCCCCCCACACCGCACCCCAAACCCACCACCCCCCCCCAACCCCCCCCCACCACCAATGTCACCCACCCCACACCCCACAACACCCCCCCCCCATACCAGCACCACCCCCCCACCAACCACCACCCAACCCACACCCCACCCCCCCAATACAACCCATAACCACACCCACCAACCACCCTACATGTCATCCACAGCCCACCCCCCCACCCACCACCCCAATTTCTCCATCATCCCACCACGCCCCCACCCCACCAACCAACCCCCCCCCCAGCCACACCCACACCCACCCCCCCATCACCCACCCCCCACCACCACCCCACCACATCCCCCCACCCGAACCACCCCCCCCCCACAAGCCCTCCGCACCATCCCCACACCACTCTCCACCCAACCCACACCCCATAAGCCCACACCACCTCCACACCGACAACCCCACCCAACACACAACATCCCACACCCACCCACCCCCCTTACACCAACCACCCGCCACCCACCGCAACACACTTCCCCCATACCACACTCCCACCCACCCATCATCCCCTCCCCCGCACTACACCCCCCATCACACACACACAACAACACACACACCAACCCCCCCACCAACCACCCCCAGCCCCGCCACGCAACACACAACCACCGCCCCACCCATTCCCCCCCCCCCCCACCACCCACCCCCATCCCAAGTACCCCCCCCACCCCCCCCCCCCCCTACTTCACACCACACACCAGACCCACTCCCCACAAGCCACGCACGCACACCAACCCACACCCCCCACCAGCCAAATCACCACCCCCCCCCCCCACAACCCCACCTCACCAACACCCAGACACCCACGATTACCAACAACCCCCCCTAACCCCCACCCCCACACCACCATCACCCCCACGACCCCACCACACACCCCACCCCCCACAACCCACACCCCACCCCCACACCCCACGCCAAACCCCTCCCACCATCCAACTGAACCACACAACAACACTACAACACCAACCTACCCCCATCCCCCCCCCCACCCCCCACACCCCCACCAACCCCCACCCCACCATCCCCATCCCAACCCCAACAGACCCCACCAAACACCACACACACCACACCCCCCCCCCACATCACATCCCCCACACCACCCACATCCCATTACGCCCCCCACCCGCCCACCCACCCCCCCCACCCACCACCCCACCCTCCACAACCAACCACCACCCCCCCATCCTGCACACACCCACCACACCACCCGACACCGCCCACACCATGCAGCATCAGGCCCAAACCACACCCACCCCACCCCATACCATCCGACCACAATTCCCCAAACACATAAAAACAACCCACCCAGCCCACCGCCACACCGCCACACAACACCCATCCATCCCACCCACCACCCCCCCCCCATTCAACACACACATGCCCACATAACACACCCCCAAAACCACCCCAACCCCCCCCTCCCACCCCACACACCACCACCACACCCCCCCCCCCACCCCACAGCCCCCACAATCCCCCCCACACACCATCCCAACAACCCCCGACACCCCCCCAACCACAAACTCCCCAATACAAATCACTCCCCAACGACACACACACCCACCAACCCCCACACACCCCCCTACCCCACCCCCCCCCCACCCCCACCAGCCCACCATCACACACACACCCCACCCCAACCCCCCAACTCCATCAACATTCCCACCCACCCTCGCAACACCCCCACCAGCCCCCCCCCCACCCAACCCTTAACCACCCCCCCACCACCCACATCCCTCCCCCCCCCCGCCCCCAACCCGCTATCACATTCACACACATCCCCACCAACCTCACCCACACACCCCCACCACCCCACCCCATCGCCACCACACCACAAAACTCGCCACCCCCACACCACACCCAGACATCACCCCAGCAACACCCACCGCACACCCCACCCCACTCATACCCCCACCTCCCCCCCCCACACCCCCACCCCCACATGCACCCCACAACCGACCCCCCCCCCAACCACAGCCATCGTCCACACCCCCCCCCACCCACACCACCAACGCAGCGACACATACCCCACCCCCCCCCACCTCAACCTCCACACACCCCCATACCCACCCCCCACCATCCCACCTAGCCCACCTATCCCACACCACCACCCCCCACCCCACCCCCCATCCCCCCAACCACCCCACAAACCACCCCCACCCCACCCCCACACCACACCCCCCACCCACGTATCCCCACCACTCCCCACACACCATTTACACACCCCCTACACCCAACCCCATGTCCCACCCACAACCCTCCAGCGCCCCCCCACCATCCCCATCACCCCCCCCGCACCCCGCACCAGACCCACCACCCACACCGCACCCCCAATCCAATTTCACATCCACCCACACCCACCCAACCATCACCAAACACACCCCACCCCCAAGCCCCCCATCCCATCACAAACCCAACATACACATCACTCAACACATCGCCCACAAAATCTATCCACCAACCCCCCACCCACACACCCACAGCCACAACCCACACACCCACCCGACCACTAACACACATTTCCCGACACCACAACGCAACTTCACCCCCCTCCCTACCATCCACCCTACGCCCCCACACAACAAAACAACCACACCCCCTCCCGCCCCATCACCACTACACCACACCAACCAACCACACACACCCCCATCCCACCCCCCACCCCCCCAGCCGCACCCCACCACCGTCCCAACACCACCCACCCCCCGCCACACCACACCACCACGCCCACCACCCCCTACCACCCCCACCCAACCACCATCACTCCTCACCCATCCACACACACACCACCACCTGCAACACCCACCACACCCACCTCCACGACCCGCCCCCCATCTCCCCAACCTACACCCCCACCACACCCCCCCACCACCCTCACACCCACCCCCCCCTCACACACCCAAACCCCACCACACCACCCACGCCGATGCACATCCCTACCACCCACAACCCACCCCTCAAAACCAAACACCCCCCCAAACCCCATCCCCCACCCACAACATCTCACACATCCACCAACACCCATCATCACCACACACACTTACCTCATTACCACAACCCCCCGACTCCCCATAACCACACTACCCAGCCACCCACCACACCACATCCATCCCTCACATCACCCAGATTGTTGGGAAAATTTTATTTGATCATCCTTTGTGTTATGTTTTAACTGCTACTGCTGATGTCCCTGTTATGTATCTACAACAATTCTGGAAGGCAGTTAGCAAAGTGCCTGATACTGAAGAAACAATCAAGTTCAAGCTGGATACTCAAGAGATTATCTACACTATAGATATGTTCCGAGACACTATTAATTTGCCAGTGGAAACTCCAAAACATCCATTTGTGGCACCAGTTAACATAGAGATTATTGAATCATTTATGAACAAGGTTGGCTATTAAGGTGTGGTTGATAAAGTGAGCGCTTTCTACATGAAGAATTTAGCTCAACATTGGCAAACAATGTTCAAGGTTGTGAGACCCAAACTGAACAGATCTTTGCAGCCTGCTAAGGGTGATAGCCAACTTGTATAAATACAGATTTACTATAGAGAAAACACTGACTATGAATACTTATTGTATACGCGGAATCTACACAATAGTATTAAGAAGAACATTGAATACTAAACTTTGTATCAATCTGCTTTAAATTACAGATTACTAACTATGAGATATGATTGTATGAGATGAAATCTTCATGTTATCAATGTGTATCATCTCTCTAATGCCGTAGGGTTCCTTTTATGGACTAAGGATAAACCCTAACATACTTACAAAATGCGTAAAAGATAATACATATCTTTTCCTACAATATCTAATACATATCTCTCAAACAGTACTAACTATTTTATACTAACGATACTAACTATCTAAACAGTACTTAACATTTTGTACTGTCAGTACTAACTATAACCATCGGTACTAAGTATATGACTATCGGTACTAAGTCAGGAATGTATAATTCCCAACAATCCTCCCCTAAACATGATTGTTGAACTCGTTTAACTTCATGTTTCTTCAGTTTAATCTTCTTAAGTTCTTGGAGGATGTATCCAAACACTTTAACACATCTTGATCTGATCTTTAAACACTATCCATCTTCATCGGCAACTTTGTCTTCTCAGCACTACATCAACATCTTTTCAGCAACAATCCAACTAAGTTGGCTTTGTAGTTTTTGGCAAACTACCAGCCATAAACGGATTTGATGTTCCTTTACCAGTAGCCGTTTGCTCTGGGATAGTCAACTCTTTATTTCAAAAATATGGTGAGTTAATAACCATACATTTTTTGGTAAACTGTCAACCATCAACGGAATTGATTTATCTTTACCAAATACCGTTTTCTTTTGGACTAGCCAATGCTTCATTGCCATAACATGGTGCATTGATAAACCATATAGTTTTTTAGCAAACTATGAGCTATCAACAGATTTGAGTAGTCTTTACCAAGAACTGTTTGATCTTGGACTAGCCAACTCTTCACCATGAAGTAAGGTGAGTTGAAAACCCTATAATTTTTGGTAAATTATCAACCATAAACGGATTTGAGAAGTCTTTACCATAAGTCATTTGCTTATGGACTAGCCAGTTCTTATGCCTATTAAGCATGGTGAACTGATGACCATTTGTTGTGTGGTAGTTAGCCAACAGTCAAACCCTTCTCATTTCCATTTACAGCATCATTTCTCATTAATCTGTTGCTTAATAAATCTGATCAAATCTAAGGCAGCAGTACTTTCTCTTTCAACTTCTAATCCAAGATTAAGCATCCTTTGTAGTAAATCCTTAGAAATAGGATACCTTCTTTCAACTAACATATGGATGATTGTCCGATCTTCAAGTTCTAGTATGTAAACTCCACAAGCTTCATACAATCTCCAAGTAACAATCTTCCAATCTTGTTGATCACTCCAGAAATCACTTTGATCATTTTCTTCTATTGAGGATTCCATCATTATCTTTAAATCTCCCCAAAGAATCAACTCAAATCCTTCCAGTGTAATTTCTGAGTACTACTCCATCATCAAGTTATACAAGTGAAATAAATCTTGCCTATCAAAGATATGAAGTACCTCTAATAGATAGTTGAATGCCCTGAAGTTCCCATTGACTCTATAGATAACAAGGTAACCCCCCTCTGGTGATGAAACCTTTTCCAACTTAGAAATAAATGATTTATTCTCTATTATTTCACTATCTATGGTACCTTCAAATATAACAATCTTTAAGCATTTTCTGTGTTCATCATCACTATTAACATCGGAATGTATTCTTTTTCTTTTCCTAGCAAGCATCTTCATATGACCACCCTTCCTTTTCTTTGTAGCCTGCTCTGTCACATCTACCTTAGCACGTACCTTTGCTGTGTCTTCTTTCTTTGGAGTTTCTTTAGCAACCTTCTTCTTTAATCTCTTATGTTCAAGATCTTTTACTCCTTCATTCATCTCCTTAATCTTTCTTTCATCCTCAGTGGAACCAACAGTAGTGAAACTTTCATCAAACCTTTTCACTTTCTCATACAAAGCTTGAATTTCTTCAAAAGTTTTGTTCTTCAGGTCTGAGTGTTTCTTGTTTCCAACATGTTTTAAATAAGTCATCATCTGATTCCTAAGCTGAGTTCTTGTAGGAGGTTTATTTCTTATTGCAATAGCTCTTTGTTTTGCAAAAAACCTTCTTTGAGCTGCAATTGTATCATGAAGGAACTTTGCTCTTTCTTCCACAGTGAACTGCTCTCTCTTTTCTTCTTGAAGCCTTAGTGCTAGAAGTCTATCAGCTTCCAATCTTGCTTTAATGTCATCAAAGTCTTGTATAAGAGCAGCATTTGTAGCTTCTTCTTCAGCTAACTTTTTCACTTCTTCTTCTGCTTCCCAATCCTCTTGCACCTTTCTTGCAATCTCTTCATCCCTAGCAAGTTGCTTAAATTTCTTTTTAGCTTCAGGAATACCTTCAGATTCAGTATCAGACTCATCTTCCTCTTCAATTTTCTTTTCCCTTTATCTTTTGGATCAATCTTTGGAAGAGGCTTTAATGTTAATAATGATCTGGTTGAAGTAGACCTAGGTCTCTTAGTATTCTCTACATCCTTCAGTTCAACTCCTTTCTCTTTTTCTCTGAGCTTCTCCTTATTCTGACTCATGTTGAGAAGAACTTGAGCAATAGTTTCATCATCTCCAAAAGTTGTAGGAGTAGGTGTTGGAGTTGTTGGAGTAGCACTTCTTCCTTCAGTTTGATCAACAGTACCTTCATCTGGTCTATCAGTACTATCTTTTTCCTTGTCGGTACTATCTTTTTCCTTGTCGGTACTATCCCTTGATCTGTCAGTACTAACTATTTCTTTAGCACTCTCTTTCTCTTCATACACTACATTTCTTGTCCTCCCCACATCTTGAGCATCCTCAGTCTCCATATTGTCAATTTCATCATCATCAAGCTCATCAAACAATGGATCTTTATGGACTGAAGGTTCAGCTTTGGCAGATTTCCTCCCCTGTTTGGATACAGACTCCTTTTGCATCTAGTTTTTCTTCAAGGATTTCTTTCCTGCCAATCTTTGCTTCAAGGATACACTCTTCATCCAAGCTCTGTGGTGTGTGATAACAGGTTTGGCTTTCTTCTTAAGCTTCTTGATCTGTGCCTTCAAGTGTTTAATTTCCTTGGCTTGATCTGTAACCTGTGTACACAAAGAGATACAAAGATCATACACACTTTGGAGTGTCATGTCACCCTCATTCCCTGAAAGGGATTTATCACTGGATGACTGACCTCCTTGATTCCCACCAGAATCCTCTGGAATGGAATCAGGAATATGAGTAGTAGGTGAAGGTCTAGGTGATGGGTCAGACTGAGGCTCAACTTGAACTTCACTTAGGTGAGGAGGAGAGGGTGTAGGTTGTGGTTCAGATGGTCTTTCTGATTGTTCACCCTCATCCTCTGTTGGTTGAACCAACATGTTAGAAAACAAAGGTGTAACTTTCCCTGAAAAATGTTTACCCTTTTTAACCATAAAAGAGAAAACTTTACTTGTCAAAGCATTAACAGGAAAATGGTCTAAAGGCACAGGCACATTGGTTAACTAATTATCCAAAAAGACTGAAATAAAACGTGGATACATAACAAACTTTTTCTTTGCATCTAAGTGTCTAAGCATACCATCAAAAATTAATTTAGAAAAATTATATTTCTGATTAGATGTTAAGCAAATTACAGCAGTGGCAATGTTAGTGGGAATTTGATCCCAAGAAGTGCTTTTTGAACTAATACAATGATTCATTGTATGAAAAAGAAATCTCCATTGGGGTGAAAACAGAGCTTTGTTAAATGTTAAAACAGTTAAATCCCCCTCATAACCCATGAGCTGTATAGCATCAAATATAGCCTGATTTGGTAGAGAATCTATCCCATCAGCATCATCAAAAAGAAGATCACTTCTTATTGATGCTCCAGAGACAGACACAGGCTTGCCAGCTACTTTAGCAGTAATATACCTAACATTGTTGATTATTTTGGATTTAACAGACATCTAAAACTATTCAACAAATGTAGTAGAGACTACTGGACTTACAGTGAGAGCATTATGAATGGAGCTTCACGCAAGAAAGTCAATAATCTCATGAAACTCTGCATTACCATCAGTTTTCTCCAAATAAGCGACCATATTGTGTTTAGGGCACGATTCAAGAACAGCCATGGTTGTGCAGTTTGTGATCGTCAGCGATTGAGAGATTAGAGTTAGAGTAAAGGAAAGTAATTGATAAAGATTACGTGAGTGAACTGTGCAATTGAGATGGGTTTATATAGGTTAAACAACCTAAGATCAAGGAAACCATTTCAATTTACACTTTAAACCCTTGGCGGTATTTTCTTCAACGTCTCTATAGCGGTACTATCTTTGCCCAACGGTACTAACTTTGCACTGTCGGTACTAACTATTGTCAAACAAAGAATGAACAATTTTTGGCAACAGCAGTGCTTCAGTACCATCTATAGCTCTTCCCAATGACTCTCTAAAACCCAAATAACTCCATGAAAATCACACTTCATACAAACTATACAACAAATCATATTGCCTCCCTTTAACTAATGCAGCTTATGGGTTGATCATCCCAATAGTAACAACCAAGAACTGGAACCTGCTAACATCAAATGCCTTGGTTAGAAGATCAGCTACATTGTCATCAGTGTGTATTTTCAGCACCTGGATAAGTTTCTTCTCATATGCATCCCTTATGAAGTGGTTCATAAGCCATCCTAATGAATTGGGTGCCCTAATTGCTATCTGCTTTGTTTGGGAGTGGAAAATACTGGATTCTTTACAATGCAGATAGATAACTTTCATTATCAATGTAGATCTTTATGTTATGAAATTGAACCCATTAATTCTAAAACAAATGATTTTGAATCCACAAAACTTGCCCACAATGCAATGTGGTCAGCAATCAAACACTCCTGCCTCTGTATTAGAAGTAAGTCCACAATTATCTGCTTTTTTTGCATTGCCAAAAACAAGTCTCCTGCCAAGAAATTGACAACCTCCTGTTGTGGATTTCCTGTCAAGATTTGCTCCAGCATAGTCACTATTTGAGTAGGCTTCCAGGTCAAATGATGACACTCTAGGATACCAAAGGCCCAGTTTGGGTTTGCCTTTTAGACACCTAAAGATTCTCTTTACAACATGTAGATGGGAGGTCTTTGGAGTTACCTAAAACCTAGAACAAGCACAGACTACAAACATAATACAGGCTAAAGAAGTCAAGTACATTAAAGAGCCAATCATGGATCTATAAAGTTGTACCACCACATTACTACCTTCCTCAAACCTTGCCTAAAGGCATCTGGTCTTCAATTGTGTACTAAAAAAAAACAGTCTTTACAACTAACAAAATCAAACTTCTTTAGGATTTTCTGCAACATAACGTATCCTAACTTATAAAGATATCATCTTATTTATATGTATGACTTGTAAACCCTAAGAAAGAAGGTGAGCTCATCCTATATAACTCATATGAAATATACTTTCATCAATGCTTCAAATTCATCACTCCAAGATTTCTTTGTAGAACCAAAAATAATATCATCCACATAAACTTGTACTAACATGATATCATTTTTCTCTTTCTTAATGAAAAGAGTCTTGTCAATAGTTCCTCTTCTGTATCCACTCTTCAACAAGAAAGTAGATAAAGTAGCATACCAGGCTCTGGGAGCTTGGTGTAAACCATAGAGAGCTTTCACAATACTATTGTTAGACCTTCTTAGGATACTTGGGATCTATAAAACCTGGAGGTTGAGACACATATACCGCCTCATCAATTTTACCATACAGGAAGACACTTTTCACGTCCATCTGATAGACTATGAATCCCATGTAAGATGCAAAGGCCAAAAAGATCCTAATGGCTTCAATTCTTGCCACAAGAGCAAAAAACTCATCATAATTTATCCCTTTCTCTTGCCTATGTCCCTGAGCAACCAATCTTGCCTTATTCCTAACCACAACACCTCTTTCATCCTTCTTATTTCTGTAAACCCATTTAGTTCCAATTAACTTTTTCCCATAAGGCAAATCTACAAGAATCCAAACTTTCTGAATCTTGAATTGCAGCAGTTCTTCCTGCATAGCATCAACCTAACTTTCATCTTCAAGTGCTTCAGATATCTTCTTGGGTTCACTTTGAGACAAGAAACAAGCAAATAAGTAATGCTAAAAGTCTTTATGATTATTTCTTCTCTGCTTTTGAACATAACTTACTAAAGCATGGGCTCTAGAACTTTGGGTCACCTTGCTCCTTGTTTGAACTACTAATTTTGGATCTCCAAGAATGAGAGTTGAAGGATGAATGGAGTTAATCCTTGATGTGGGAATTGGACTGACATTCACAATGGTTTCTAAATTTGTAAAGTCAGCCACTGCACCCTCATCATCATAAGTTGCATTGGTAAAAATACCATCAGTAGGATAGTTATAAATTTCTTCAAGAGCAGGTATTTCTGAATCATTTTGGTCAGCATTGGTTAGATCAGTGAAGGACAGTCCACCATAAGGACTGACAGTACTAACTGGTGTGCTAGCGGTATTAACTGTATTAGTAATGCTAGCTTTAGCAGCTCCTACTTGAAAAAGCAAATCCTCAGTATCTTTGGCAAACTCCTTTCTAAGTGCTTCAGCTGCATCATTAGCATCCTGTTCTTATCTTTTAAGCCTTTCAAGCTCATCCAAAAAGACTTGATCCTCCTTTTCTACTGGCTTCTCATTTGACTTTAAATCAGGATGTTTGTTAGGTTCTTCACCTGCATTCCTTGCTTTTGAGCTCTTGACTATTGAAGAATAAGAAGACCATATTGGCAGTACAAAGTAGTCCTGAGCAGATTCAGCTTCTTTTTCAGAATCACCTGCATCAATAATATCTTCTGTACCTACATTATGATTAGCTTCTTTTGGACCTGCATGTTTGTTAGTTTGATTTTCTAATCTCACAGGTTGATAATTTATTGAATCAGTTAAATAATCAAGATCAAACAGCCAAGTTGGTCCCTTCCCTGCAATATTTGGTTTATTTTCTAAAAAGGTTATGTGCAGGTTTTCTTTAACTCTCTTGGTTTCTAAATTGTATACCCTATAAGCCTTGCTTTGTAGAGAATACCCTACTAAAAACCCTTCATCTGATTTCCTATCAAACTTGCCCAGGTGGTCAATGGTATTCAAGATGGTCACATGACACCCAAAAGGTCTTATATATCTTATGATTGGTATTTTACCAGTGATAAGTTCATAAGGTGTCTTATTTTGAGGCTTGGTCACTAACACCCTATTAAGGACATAACAAGCAGTACTAACTGCTTCAGCTCAAAAAGTGTTAGGTAAAAATAAATCTGCTAGTATAGTCCTAGCAGCCTCAATAAGGGTCATGTTCTTTCTTTTAGCAACTCCATTTTGTTGTGGAGTTCTGACATTACTATATTCCCTCTTGATCCCTTTTGACCCACAGAATTCAATAAAATCCCTGTTCTTAAATTTTGTACCATTATCACATCTAATAGATTTAACTTTTTGATTTAATTGGTTCTCAATTTGTCTTATAAAGTCCTTAAGGATTCCACTAGTTTCATCCTTAGTTCTTAAGAAGAATACCCAACTAAACCTGCTAAAATCATCAGTGATAACCAGGCAATAAGTCTTATGGTTTAAGCTCCTTACAGATGCAGGTCCAAATAAATTCATATGCAAAAGTTGTAAGGGCTGACTAATAGAGCTCACTGATTTGGCCTTACAGGAGGCCTTGTGTTGCTTTCCTTTCTGACAAGCAACATAAGCGTGGTCATTTTGAAAAATCTTTGAAGGTAAACCTCATACAAGGTTTCCCTTCACAAGTTTGTTTAAGTTTTTAAAGTTAACATGACCCAACCTCCTATGCCATTTATTAGATTCATCAATTGTGGCCTTTGCAATTAAACAAGCTAAACTTCCCGAAGGAACAATGTTCTCTAAATTGAAACTATACATATTGTTTTGTCTGGGGATTTTAAGCATTATTTGAATTTCATCAGGTAATTTAAATTCAGGAGACAAAACAAGACATTCAGTGTCAGTGAAAAGAACCTTGTTCTTCTTGTCACACATCTGTGACACTAGAAAAGAGATTGAAATGCTGTAGTTCTTTCACAAAGCACACATCCTCAAAATCTAACTTTCCTGTTTTTATTTTACCTTTACAAGTTATGTAACCTTTACTTCATCCAAAAGCAACAAGGCCACCATTAAAGTCTTGATATTCAGCAAGGTAGGCCTTGTTTCTAGTCATGTGCCTGGAACATCCACTATCAACAATCCCTTTGTTTTGTAAAGTTCTATGTGGATAATCCTGCACATTAAATAAAAGAGATTAGATTCTCTTAGGGACCCAAGCCTTTTTGGGCTTGAGTCTGCCTAGTGGATCTTTGAAAGTAGCACAATTCAGGACTTATCCACCTTTGTATTTTGGAGACTTGTGCTGTAAATGTCTTTTTTTTTTTTTTTGGTCTCCAATTACAACCTGCTGAGGGCTTAACAGCAGTTTCCCATTTTCCCCTAACAAAACTAACTGCATTTACCTCAGCAGTATTAACCTTTTATTTTGAAAATTTTGTTCTGAGTGCTGTTGTTCTATTAAAAGTCTGTCTAAAAGTTGAAACCATAGGCTTAACAGTATTAACTTTAGCATTATTCACAATAGGCTTAACAGTATTAACTTTCCTAGCACCATTAGATGGTATGCTGTTCTGTTAGAGTAGGCTAAGCAGTACTAACATTATTAGTACCGCTAGCTCTAGCAGTATTAACTGGAATTTTGCCAGTTCTAGTTAATACTGTTGTAGGAACAAATTGGTTTTGATGATTCATTCTTTGCACATTGTTCCAAATTGGCCTAATCTCCTTTTGACTAGAATTCTTCTCATCCTATTGTTTTAATCTGCTTGTTTAGGCCTTCAATTTTTTCATGGGAAATCACAATCTCTAATAAAGTTTCTTATGGTATGTAAGGACATCAGTTTTATCATCTAAGTCTATTTTCATAAACCTTATCTTTTCCTCATACCAAAGTTGACTTTGTTGATGAGCAACTAATTGTGCTTCTACTTTCTTTAAAGCTTGAGTATATGCCTGTATTTCTATGCTTGCATCACTAAGTTGTGCTCTTTGTTCATCATACAGTTTTTTAAGTTCAGCATAAGACTCTTTACATTCTTTTGAACAAGAAATTACCTCTGTGTCTGAGCCTGAACTGTTGCAAGCCATCAAAGCATAATCTTCTTCTTCTTCTGAGTGACTGGTCCAATCAACACCTTCTCCATCAATAGTCACCAAAGCTTTAGAGTCCTCCTGTTTACCAGATCTTCTCCCATTCTCTTTATCCTTATTCCCAGAGTTCCAAGCATCTCTCCTCCTACTATCTTGATTTCCCTTGGTTCTGCATTCTCTAGCAAAATGCCCTGTCTTGTGACAACTGTAGCACTCGACTTTAGTTTTGTCAAACCCAACTGGTTCCTTGGCATCAAATTGTAGCTTTCTACCTGTCTTTTTGTAGAACTTTTTCATTCTCATGGAAATCATAGCTACCTGCCATTTCAAGTCCATTTCTTCTAAATCAAACTCATCAAGCTGTTCCAAATCCTCATGATCCAATTGAGGGCAACTGGATTGATTTGCAAGTAAGGAGTATGATGAAGTTTGTTCATATTGTGAGTTATGACCAGAAGGATTTGACACACCATAAGCGGTACTAACATCATTAGTACTGCTAGTGTTCTCAGAGACAAATGCCACATTCTGTGTGCTCAAGGATGATGCAGTAGAGCCTTTAACATTATTCTCAAAGACTCTTAGATTATTATACAGATCATCAAAGCTGAGACTATCCACTCCTGGCTTGGTCCTCATGATTAAGGAAACTTGAGACCAGGCAAAAGGTAGAGACCTAAGGAATTTTTGATTTGCATCCTCAGTGGAGACGCCTGCACCATGAATCTCTAATTGACTCAGAAGACTTTGAAACCTATCATAGCCTTTATGTAGTCCTTCTGAGTTTGATACAGAGAAACATTCAAACTGTTGCTTTAGAATATACTTCTGCATCTTCTTTGATTCATCATTTCCCCCAAATCTAGATTTGATGGATTCCCACAACTCTTTAGCATCAGTCATTTTATGAAATTTAGCAAGATGATCTTCTGGTAAAGCCATAAGCAAAATGGTCCTTGCTTTTCTTTCTCTTTCTCTAGCTAAGATTTCTTCTGCAGTCCTTGGAGGCAGAATCTTGATTTGACCTTGCGTATCTGTGGTGATTAATACAGGTCTATTTCCATTTTGTATAACTTCCCAGATAGGATAGTCTGTATGGGCTAAATAATGTTCTATTTTCATGGCCCATATGTCATATTCTCCCTTCTTGAGAATATGAAGTTTGATGGTTGAAACAGTGTGAGGAGTTTGTTGTGTTGGTGTTTGTGATGGTGGTGGTGGTAGTGGTGGTGGAATATCATCTTGTGATCCATCCAATAAATTTCTTTGTAAGATAGGGGTTTATGGCTTGTTTTTGTTCTTCTTACTCAGAGTTTTTCACAGGCTCTGATACCACTTGTGAGTCCCAAACTGAACAGATCTTTGCAGCCTGCTAAGGGTGATAGCCAACTTGTATCTACAGGAGAAAACAGATACTAAAACACATGAGTTAATGCCGAACAACTTATAATGCTAAGAAGAATAATGAATATTGATAACTAAACTTTTGTATTAATCTGCTAAAACGATTACAGATTACTAACTATGAGATATGAGATTGTATATGAGATGTATATCTTATCTAATGTCGTAGGGTTCCTTTTATAGACCAAGGATAAACCCTAACAGACTTACAAAACGTGTACAAGATAATGCATATCTTTTCCTATAATATCTCATGCATATCTCTTAAACGGTACTAACTATTTTATACTATCAGTACAAACTAACTGATCCGTACTAACTATTTTGTACTGTCAGTACTAATTCCAACTATCGGTACTAACTAATATAACTAACGGTACTAAGTCAGGAATGCATAATTCCCAAAAAGTTTCTTATGGATCTACATTCTAAATTCAGAGCAAAGGTCACGACGATTGAAGAGTCGAAAGACTTAACATCACTATCACTTGATGAACTCATTGGGAACCTCAAAGTTTACGAGATTATCATCAAGAAAGATTCTCAAATAGTCAAAGCTAAAGGAGAAAGAAAATCTCTTGCTTTAAAAGCTAAGAAGGAATCTAGTGATGAGGAGTGTTCGACTTTCGGAAGTGAAGACGAAGAATACGCCATGGCGGTTAAAGACTTCAAGAAGTTCTTCAAGAGAGGAGGTAGGTTCGTAAGACAACCTAGGAACGACAAAAAGACTTTCTGAAAAATCCGAGACGACAAGAACAGAAAAAATGATAGAAAGTATTTTAGATATGGAGATCCAAATCATCTTATTGGAGAAAGTCCAAAACCACCGAAAGACAAGAACCAAAGTGCATTCTTCAGAGGCTCTTAGAGTGATAGCGGTGAGGAAGATGATGAAAAGGCTAATGACGAAACATGTCTCGTGGCTCATGCATCTAGTGAGGTATGTTCCGAATCCTCTTACTTTAGTGATGAAAATTTATCAATAGATGATTTTATTTTAGATAGCGAATATGATAGACTATGCAAGATGAGTCTAAAAATAATTACTAAGAACAAACGATTAAAAGCCATTAGAAAAAGTTTAGAAAATGAAATTAGTGAGTTAAAAGAAAAGTTGTCTAAACTCGAGAAAAACAAGGGAGTTGATCTCGAATGTACAAAGTGTCAAATACTTAAAATCGACAATGAAAAACTCAAGGAGTAAACTTTTAAGATAAATCAATTTGAAAAGAGTACACATTCTTTAAATGAAATGTTGAGTAATCAAAAACTCTCCTGAGATAAATTGGGTCTAGGTTTAACTCATTTGAAGCATCATCTAGCGGAACTAAAGAAATAAAATTTATAAAACCTAAGGATAATCGTCCTTTTGGTGGCGGCTCTCAAAGCATTATGGGCGGCCCTCAAAGCATTATGGGTGGCCCTCATAAAGCACAGACGACCCCCAAAGCAATTCAGGGATCGCTTGTCTGTTCACCAGAAACTGAAAAATCTATTTCTTTTCAAAAATTCATTTTGGGTCCTAGACCAAGACATATAATGGTAAACAATGTTAAAATTCTTGTTGCTAGTGATGATGAGGTTAAACAATTTTATAAACCATTGTTAAAACCCCTGAGTTGGATTTTCCAACTCAACTTTAGGTCAAAACTCCACCTTCTAGAAAACTCATAATATCTTATCCCCATTCTAAGACACCACAACCAAGAAGAAACGTTGGTCGGCAAAACCAACCTCATGGTATCCTGTAACTTGAGATAACTTCCAACCTCAAAGTTACATGTCATGTGGAATGTGTTCTTCCATTTCCACATCCTAATCAAATGCAACAAATGCAAGGGATGTTTGGCACTAACAACTTTGGACCCATGAGATATCGTGATCAAATGTTTGAGTTATTGACCTTATATAAATAAATTCCTTGGAGTTGACTTGGAACCGATGAAGTGGATAAAAGATACGGAATACTCAAACACATGACAGCAACCAAAAGTTCTTTTCACCTACAAGCAACAATGTATTTAAACCTCCATCTTTGGTAGTAATTTACGCAGAAACATTATTGGCAAAAGTACGATTTCTCATGGCTCACTTAAAATTGCAAATGTAGAGCATGTAGATAATTTAGGTTTTAACTTGCTAATTATAGAACAAACATGTGATAGTAAATGTAAGGTTATATTTTCTAAAAATGATAGCGAAATTGTTAAGGATGGTAAAGTCATAAGTAAAGGTATTATGAAGAAGGGCTTATATGTGATGAAATTTGAAACTAAGCCCGAAGACAAAATTTGTCCTTTGCAACGATTGATGAAAACTCCCATTTTGGGGGCATAGGGTTAGGTCACGCTAATATGCATCTATTCAATCGTTACCTCTATGGAATTATTTGAAATTTAATCTAAGCTTAAGTTTGATCAACATTATTGTGATGCTTGTAAAATGGGAAAACAAGCTCACGTTAGTCACAAAGCTAAAAAAGTAGTCACAACGACTAAATGCTTATAACGTCTCCATATGGAGCTCTTGGTCCATCCGTCGTACGAAACTACGGAGAAACTGATCAAGGTTTGACCACTACCTTTTATAAATATATATAAATATATTTATAATATACTTATAAATATATAAATATAGGGTAAGAATCAAAAATCATAATTATAATAATCCGGGAGTATGATTCCCGGGTCGTTTCCCCAACGAGGAATGCAATTGAAAGCCAAGAGTCGTTTTTAGAATCGATGCTTGAATGGAACAAGATTGATATTGGTTATCTAAAACTACGGGAAAACTAAGGCAAAAACTTAAAAACACTTAAGGGAAGACAAATTTTAAATTAAAAACGCAAATCGAGAATCCTAGACGGGACCAAAAAACCCTAAATTAACAAATTAAAGGTCAAAAAATGATCTATTTGGATTTTATAAGTCTAAATTAAACTGAAAAGCTAGAACAAAAAAAACTAGACCAAAAACGAAGGTGATTAGGGCTTAAAAACTCTAAAAACATGAACGGGATTCAATCCCGTTCTTTAAAAAACAAGATTTTGCAATTTAGACCACATACGAAACAAATCTAATTTTCTAGTTCTAAAAGTTTAAAGAAAAATTTCTAAAAATAATTTATCAATTTTTTTGAGTTTTTTAGTAAATTTATGAATTAAAAACGATTTTAATGAAAATTAAATATAAAAAAATACTAAACAATTTATAAAAAAATTGGAAAAAACATGAAACGTAGCTTGAACAGCATGGAATTTAAGAAAAATAAAGTAGAGAAAACAGCTTATCAAATAAGCTGTGAAATAAGCTAAAACAACTTATTATACAAAAGAGCTCAAAATGTGAAAAAATAATAAACTTTGCAAGCAATACCGAAAAGACCCAAGGATCGAGATTGTAAGAGTGTGTGTGTATAAAACCGTTTGGTTGTTGGTTGAGGTCCCAGTTCGAGCCTTGCTCACTCCTGGCTTCCCAACTCCTAAATTTTTTTGCAAATTCCTATTTTATCAACTTAATAAAAGCCAACAAATAAGCATTTTTGTAAAACAACTTCTTTTAATCAAACCCCTCAAAAACGCTCTTACAATGACTAAATTAAGCAATAACTATACTAGACTTAAATTGGCAACTGTTTAAGCAGTTAAGCACTAAAAAGCAAGAGTTAAAGGGCACAATAAGCATAAACAGATAAGCACTAACAGCTAATAAAGAAATTCAAACAAAAATAAGCTAAGATAATAAGCTAATTTAAGCTAAAAGTGACAGGAATGCTAAAACACTTAAAATATCTAAGTCAAAAGCAAATAAGCTCAAATAAGCTCTAAACTAAATAGAAAAAGCTAAAATGGGCTTAATCTAACCTAATAAGCTAAATGGAACACAAAATAAGCAAATGCAATAAGTTGATTAGCTAAATAAGCATATAGCTTTTTTGGCTCAAAAATGTTAAGCGCAAAAGGCCAGAGGGACTTTTCTACTTAAAAATAAGCAACAAAAATCTCTTTTATGCTTATGGTTAATACCCACTAAGGAAAATGGCCAAAAAGCTACAATAAGCTACAAAGAAATATTTGAATTTTGAAATTCAAATAAGCACTTAAAAAGCTTCATGAAAAGGCTATCTCACACTGTCTCAACACTTAGACAAATTTTTGATAACTTTAGCAATCTTAACAAAACACCACTTTTGAGCTTACAAATAAGCACACAAACAGATCCTTATGACTATATAACCTACAAACATATTAAGTTTAGACCTCAAAGAACAATAATCAACACTCAAAAAGGAGTTTGAAATTCAGGATAAGCAACAATAAGCAAATGAAAAAGCATTTTCTCAAACTTTTTAAACACTTAGCAATTTTGACAGTTTTGGTAAAACACAAACCAAACAAATGCAGGCTTTTTACTTTGGTTTCTAACCTCTTTTAACACATGCATAAACACAAAAACAACACAAAAGCAACAATAAGCAAAGCACAATCAAATAAGCTATAACCTAACAGTTTCAAGTAATGAACTCTTAAAACCTTAAATTTGAGATTTAACACTTAAACTTTAACAAACGGGGGGGGGGGAAAATTTTAAGACTAATTAAGCTAAACTAAACTGACTCAAGTATCAAAATGCTATTTTGACCCATTTTGACCCATAAAACAGGTCAAACCAAACACCTCTTTAAAAACTGTTTTAGCTTTTTTTAAGAGATTAATGCTTATTTAAAGCACCCATTCAAAAGACCAGATGTTAAAATAAGTAAAACAAGCAATATTTAGCAAATCTTAATAACAAATAAGGACTCAAATAAGCTGAAACAGATTATGCAAGTTTTAAGTTATTTTTAAGACAGATTTAAGAAAAACTTGCACAACTAATTTTCAAACTATAAGCAAGGTGTTTTTAAGTCTAAATATCATTAATAAGCATAGATAAGCAAATAAGCACAAATAAGCAGTTCTATAGTAAATAAGCTAAAAATGGATAAAAGAATACTTACAAAAATCCAATCTTTTGTAAATGACTAAAGTAACCCAATCAGTTCATAAACATCCTATAGCTTATCCACATAAGCACTAACCCATGGCCATCCAATATTTACCATGCTCCATGAGAGTTTCTTGATATTTTTGGTATTTTTTAGATTTTTTTATAATAGAAACATTAATAAAAGAGATAAAACAATAAACACAAGCAAAGATTAAGAGCTAAAAGCTGTAGTGAAGCTTTTAGTGTCAAATCAATAAGCTGCAACAATTGCTTAAAAGCTTAACGGGTTATATTAAATGATCAAACTCAGAATCTTAAAAACAATAACTTAAACTTTTACAAGGAATTTGAAATACATAATAACTTTAAAAACTTAAATAAAAATTACATTAAAAGAAACTAAAAACTTAGAAAAACTCTTAACACCTTGAAAATGAGGGTTAAGCCCTCTATTTATAGGCCGGATAGAAGGACCTAGACCTCTGGCTTGGTTTTCCTGTGTGAGAGGAAAAGCAGCATCAATCTTGGCCCTTCAAATCAACTTGTGCTTCTTTAAATTCATCTTAGCCCTTGGATGTGTCCACGTAATCATTCCCCAATGATTGCCTTGGATCGCCAACGTGTCAGAGCTCAAAGACGTCACTCATTGCATCATTATAGGCTTCTAGAAGGGGGTTTAAGTGGGTTTAACCTCGAGGTAAGTGTAATTTTAGGGATGGAGGGTGAACAGTAATAATGGAGGGTGAGCGAGAAAAGGGGTTGTTCTGTTTGTTTGGTGCAGGGCACAAGTTTGGGTAAATGGCCAAAATGGTCCCTTAAGGTGTATAAGTGTTTTTGCAAGTTTAGCCCTTGTGGTTTTTGTTGGTGTTGCACCGTTAGTCCTTAAAGGACTAACGGGGGTGTTAACAGGGGTGGTGTTGGGCTAGTGTTGTTTGGGCCGGGTATGGTATTAAAAGGACTTGGGCTTTTATTTATGGTTTAAGGGTTATAAGATATAAGTGGGTTGTCCCGGGCCCACTAGGTGGGTACGAGTGGGCCCACTTTTGGCAGTTTAGGCTTTCGGGTTTTTTTTCGATGCTCTTTCCAAATCCACTTCCCGGGGTTGACTTTGACTTGATTTGACTTTGACTTTTTGTTGACTTTTGGCTTCGACTTGACTTTTTTTTCACGCTCTTTCCGTTCTCGTGCTCGGTTTTATCGGATTGGCTTCGATTTTTGTCCTTTTCTTGGATATCCATTACCTGCACAATACAAATGTAAAACATACAAATACAATGTATTTTTGGTACGTTTTTAGTCATTTAAGTCCGGTATTAGAGGTCAAATGTATGTGTAATTAAACACATACCAAAATCCCTCATACTAAGATATTGTGTGTCCTCACGCAATGCTTATAAGAAAGCACTTATATAACTAAGAATCTTGATCCCTCTCAACTAATTACCTCGAAAAGTAGCAAAGTGTTCATCAAGGGGAATTAAAGAATCAAAAGTTTAGAGAATCTCTGTTTTTACCATTTTTATACTCTTATTCCTACGCATATTTTTTGTATTTTTCCTTTTTCTCATTTTTTTGTACTTTTCTTTTTATTTGACTTTTGTTATTTTCATAACCAATAAGGATCATAGAACAGGATGCATTTCGATCTGAGAATGCCCCAAAAGGATAAATTCATCGTTCCCGACTTTTCACTCGCTCTAAACCAAGCTTAAAACGAAATCACAGTTAAATATCAGTTAAGATGCTAACACTACTCATATTTTCAACTTGTGAACTTTTCACTCCTGACAATTGTTATATCTTAGGTGAATGTGCTAATTTGAATTTCAACCATGGATCAACGTTTTGCAAAATTCTATGTTTCACGTTCCACCCAAGAATGATGAGTTTGAAGGCGAGATCATCCCATATAGCGACTTTCGTCTCGGCACATCCCAACCTTGCGGCTAAGTGACCAGGCTTTTGACACCCCACAGAAACTAGTATCGGGACTCACGGACCTTAGGTTTTATAAACTCTTAGGTTTCTCGTATACACATAGCTTATTTTAAAACCTAAAATAGAATAGTCAAAGTTCAAAAGCATATTTAAATTTAACAAAAAGAGATCTATTTATTAATTCACGCTTAAAATTAAACATAACATTGATTGCAATTGTAACCCTCGACCTTTTAGAAGGCTGCAACATCGGTTGTGAGCCGGCAAGATGCATCACACTTTTATCAGTCTCGGATTTTTATTTCTTACTATGGCCTTTCTTTAGAAGGCTGTAACATTGTTTATGAGCCGGCAAGTATACATCAAACATTTATCAGCCCACATTTAACAATTTTTTTACATATAGAGAATGACTTCTTTTGTAAAATTCCAGCAATAAATTTGAACTAAGACTAAAATTTTTGCTATATACTACATAAAAAAATGTTGATTTAAGTTTAATCTCCAAAAATAGCACGTATATTAATCTGGTTAGAAGCTTATGGGAGAAAAAGCCACAAATTAAATACATGAGCTCTTAAGATTTCCACTAATAATTGTTTTAGGCATCTAACACCTAAACAACTCTATGCATTTTCGTTCTCTGTGAAATTTTTTTCGGGAACGCTTAGCCTAAAAGTTAAGGAATGAGCTAGAGCTCAACACGCTCGATCGAGTCAAAATTTATTCTTATTCTACCCAGCAGGAAAGTCAAAATTGTGACAAAACACTTATTTTATTTTTGAAAATTTTTAATTTTTTTCATTTTTTTGGAATTTTGGTGGTAAAAACAGGATTACGCGAAAACAACAGTTGCAGGCATAATCAATTCGATAGATCCCCCCCCCCCCAATACTAGAAATAAACATTGTCCTCAATGTTTTAAGAAGGGTCTCTACGTAAATCCTAAGCCGTTTATTAAGTATGCTTAAAGATAAACGTTAGTCGATAAGATTAGGATATTGGATTTCCTAAATGAAGCTGAGGATTTGAAGCTCTTGTGATCGAAGGACAAAACCGTGAGCACGAGAGGCTTCAAAAATCTGGGACAATCCTGGACAATCATAAAAACACAAGCAACCGAGAAAGAAAAGAGGCACACCTCTCACAATAAAAAACACTTATTCATTACTACATAATATGACTACGGATAAGCATGGGGTGCCTCCCACGAAGCGCTTGTTTAGGGTCACTAAGCTTGACCTCCAATCCTCGAATCATTGTCTTTTGGGGAAGGTTAGAGATCCAAGACAACCAATTTTGGTACGTCCCCTCCAAAGTAGTGCTTAATTCTATGACCGTTCACCTTGAAGTTTGGCCTGAAGTTTTGAGATAACTCAACAGTGCCATATGGAAAGACATGGGAAATGGTGAATGGTCCGGACCAACGGGATTTCAACTTTCCCGAGAACATCTTCAATCGAGAGTTAAAGAGGAGGACTTGATCACCGACGTTGAAAACGCGGTTTTTGATCTTTGAGTCATGGATCCTCTTTGTTTTCTCTTTATAGATTAAAGAGTTCTCATAGGCATTATCACGAAGTTCATTTAGTTCGTTGAGTTGAACTTTTTGATGATCATCCACGGTCTCAAGGTCAAAGTTTGCATGTTTTAAGGCCTAGTAGGCTTTGTGCTCGAGCTCGATCGGTAGATGACATGCCTTTCTGTACACGATCTTGTATGGGTACACCCAATGGGTGTTTTGTAAGCTGTACGAAAGGCCCAAAGTGCATCATCTAGTTTATCTGACCAAGATGCATGGTTCTCGCCCACGGTCCTTTCAAGAATTCGTTTCAAGCCACGATTGGATACCTCAACTTGCCCACTTGTTTGTGGGTGATACGCGGTGGAGAGACGGTGAGTAACTCTGTATTTAAGCAAGACTTTGCAACAAGTCAGTTCAAATAATGGGTTCCGCGATCACTTATGATAGCAGGAGGGGCACAGAATCGGGCGAAGAGAGATTTAAGAAATTTGCAAACAACTCGGGCGTCGTTGGTGGGGAGCGCTTTCGCTTCAACCCATTTTGATAAATAGTCGACCGCCACGAGTATATATTTGTTCCCTCGTGAAGACGGGGACGGCCCCATGAAATCGATGCCCCACACGTCAAAGATTTCGCAAACTTAGATTGAATTTTAGTATTTCATCACGCTGCAAATTATTCCTTGACGCTGACAAGTGTCACATCGGGTGACCAAGTCATGGGCATCTTGAACTCGTAGGGCCAATCAAATACATTAAGTCAAAAACCTTTTGGCCGTGTGAGTTGGGACCGTAAATGTCCCCCGTGGGTCCACTATGGTAACGATTTGAGGATCTCAAAAGCTTCTTGCCGAGTGCACACACCCCGGATCACTTGATCCGCACATATTTAAAAGGAAGGTTCATCCAAAAAGTAGTGTTTAACATCCTGTGAAAAACTGTTTTTCTGCTGGACGACATTCCTTTACAATATGAAATTCTCGCGTGGTAATTAGCATAATCATCAAACCACGGGGTACTCGAGTCATCACGAAAGTCACCATATTAAAAGTGTCTCAAGAGGAAAATATCATTTACCTCCTTTGGTCGACACATTTCATACGGAATTTTCTAATCGGAAAAAAATGAATCGGCCACGAGATTCTCGGCTCCTTTTGTGTCAATCACTTTGAATGTGAACTCTTGAAGGAGGAGAACCCACCAGAGCAATCTCGCCTTGGAATCTTTTTTTGCAAAGAGATATTTTAGGGCAGAGTGATCCGTATACACTATGCTCTTGTTCAAGATGAGGTAAGATCAGAATTTTTCAAAAGCGGGGGGGGGGCCCAAGTTACCAACGGCTAACATTTCTATCCTTCGTCCCGAGGATGTAATGCGATTCAGTCTCGTTTATTGTTTATATACTAGCATAGTGTATAGGCCTAAAGTGTTTTTCATGACGTTGCCCCAAGATTGCTCCTATGGCAAAGTCGCTTGCATCACACATAAGCTCAAAGGGTAGGTCCCAGTCATGGGCAATCAAGATTGGAGCTTCGGTAAGTTTTTTCTTTAATGTTTTAAAAGCTTGAATGCATTCATCGGAGAAGATGAACGGAGTATTCTTCTCAAGAATATGAGTCATCGGTCGGGAAATTTTAGAAAAATCCTAATGAACCTCCGTGCAGAAACCGGCAAGACCGAAGGAAAACTCCGTAACACCCTTAGACGTATGTGGGGATGAGGTAACTTAGCAATCACATCGACTTTGGCTTTATCGACCTCAATCCTATTTTTGGAAATCTTATGGCCAAGGACAATTCCTTCCTTAACCATAAAATGACTCTTTTCCCAATTTAGACAAAGATTGGTGTCTTCACACCTTGAGCGCATCATGTCTACAACGAGAGACGTCAATTTTCAATATAACTTCACAAAGACCAAAAAGTCGTCCATGAAGACTTCCATCGTTTTTTCGATCATATCATGAAAGATAGCCATCATACACCTTTGGAACGTGCCTGGTGCATTGCATAAGCCAAAAGGCATTCGACGGTGGGGGCCAATTGTTTCCACAGTGGACACGTGAATGTTGTCTTTTCTTGATCATGAGGGTCGATGGGAATTTGAAAGTAACCCGAGAAACCATCGAGAAAACAATAGTACTCATTTCCCGCTAATCTCTCGAGCATTTGATCCATAAACGGTAGTGGAAAGTGGTCTTTACGGGTGGCTTCATTTAACTTTCGGTAGTCAATGCATACACGCCAACCCGTAACCAATCGAGTCGAATCAACTCTTTTCCATATTTCACAACGGTAAAGCCCCCTTTTTTGGGTACGCAATGTACGGGGTTTTACCAAGGACTAACCGATATTGGGTAAATAAACCGCGTCAAGAAGTTTTACAACCACCATTTGATGACATCGTGGATTTTTGGATTCACCCGTCTTTGGTGTTGAACCGCCGGTTTGTAGTCCTCTTCTATAAGAATCTTGTGAGTACAAAATTCTGGGTTAATACCCTTGATGTCGGAGAGTTTCCAAGCGATGGCTCGCTTGTGTGACTTCAAAACCTTTATGAGAGCGGCTTTTTCCTCGACACTCAAGTCTTTAGCAATTATGACGGGCAACTTGTTGTCACCTTCCAAAAATGCGTATTCGAGATGAGGAGGTAAGTCCTTGAGTTTGACTTCGGGAGGTTCATCAATTAAAGATTTATCAGTTTTAGCTTCACAAAGTTTAAGTTTCTTTCAGATTTAGGCAAATATTATTCCTAAAGTAGAGGTGGTTAAGGATGATCATGTATTAAGAAATGACTCAAGAAGAAGAATATCCCCCTCTGGGTCATAGTAAGAGTCATCAACTTCCGGTGAAGTTGGATCATCATCAAGAGCGAGGAAAGCATCAACTTCCTCGAGAAGAAAATCGCTATCCCCGAAGGGAGTGAGAGTCAGAAAAGAGGTAGAAACGATCGGGTTATAGTAAGGAGTGGGATTGCCACTCACGATCACATCGGAGAAACCGAGAATTTCTTGAGAATACTCCTCACAAGCCATTTCAATAATGTTGATTCGGTTTCGCCGTCATATCATCGTAAATTAGAAGGAGTATCTCAAGTTTGGGTCAAAATAGAATGTTATGGCTTATCCTTTTCCATCACGAAGGGTTTAAATTCACCTTCGTACACATCGATCAAAGCACGTTCGTCCTTATAAAAGGGATACCTTGAGAAATAGGGGTGACTCGGATCGGCATCAAAGACTACGACTACAGTCTGGCCGGGAATTTGAACTTTTTCTACTTTAGGTAAACATCTTCGGCGATACTGATTGGTTGGGTAATCGAACGGTCCCCGCAACTTCAGAGTCATACAAGTAGGAGTGATCTCAAGAAAGAAAGGCATTTTCCACACGGATAATGGCATTAGATTTATGCTAAGCGCCAAGATCGTACCCAAGTCTAGCAGCACGTCATCCATTCTGTGAAAATCACACGGTATGAGAAATTTGCCGGGGTCTCTAAGTTTTTTGGGTAACTTGTTGAGGATAACTGCCGAACAATGCTCATTCAAAGGAGTTCTAGCCATCTCACTTAATTTTTCTTTGTTTCCAATTAAGGCTTTAAGAGTTGAGGTAAATTTTGGCATAAGAATCAAAGCATCCGTGAGGCTAATTTTGAAACTCAAATCTTTAAAGATTTTATAGAATTTCTCAATTTGATCGTTAGCTTTTTCACGGCGCCTTTCATCATTACGTCTTGAAGGATACGGAATTGACGGTTTCAAGTTAGGCATTGGAGCACTAACGGGAGTAACAACGGGCTCGGAATTTGGTACATGAGATTGAACTTGTACAACCTGGAGTTCTACGTCTTTGGTATTTTCGTTATTAGTAAGAAGCACCATGGGTGCCAATTGTCACCTCGAATCACGATCCACGTACTTTACGAGGAGAAGAATATAGAATGTCGTGGTCCATTGATAGGAACATCCACTTCGGGTGGTAATACCCTTCAAATCTACCTTCGGGTTAGTAATGGTATTACTAGGGAGTGTCCCTGAACCTGAAGTAGAAGCGGTATTGGAATTCACAAACTTGGTAAGCATGTTCGTTAAATTGGTCATTTGATTTTGCAAGTTTTGATTCTGATCGTCTATTTACTCATCACAGCATCATAGCTTTGACGTATTTGAAAATCATCTTTGACCACACCTGTGTTGCGAGCGGAGCATGGTAAGGTGGAGCTTGGGTGAAACCAGTGGTGAGTAATCAGAAGGTCGATAAATTTGGCTTTGTTGTAATAAGTCCCCTGGTTTGGTGTAACGGTTTTGGTTTTTCCTTGGTTTTGAACGGAGGAAAACCGAGAGGTCGAATTTTATTAGCCATCGGGGCATCGTAACCGGTATTTTCCTTGGTTGACTATTAGCAACGGCTGCTTGGATAACATACCTCTTGAATATTGTCACGATAAACGTTTCCATCGGTGGCGGGACAATTTTGGTAAGAATGAGCTCCACCACAAGTAACACAACTTTCCTCGACCGCTTTCACGAGAGTAGGAGCTTGGGATTTCTTATCGAGAAGTAAGGCTTTCACCATATCTTTAATTCGGCAACATCGTGAAAATACCGGGGTAGAACTGCTCGCACTCACTTGGCAACAACCAGTTTGATACTTAATTATGAACATTGGAAATTTCTCTCTGATGATTCTTTAGCAATCACGGCACATTTTATCCAAAAAGTTTACCACCCGCCGGAATTTAACGAATCTTGAATCATTAAAGTTCAAAGCATTATAGAATGTATGAGTTGATGTAATTCTGAAATCATGAGTGGGCATGCCCGAAGAAAGATTGAATCGGTCCATGTCCTCGTAAGAAATTTCATCAAATCGTTGTTGAAATCTCGTGATTTCATTTCGAAGATTTGTTGTTTTGGAAGGAGGGGAAGAAATTTTTGATGAATTTCGAAACAAGATCATCCCATGTAAGAATCGATCGAGTGGAGTTTACTATTTCAAGCCAAATTCGGCGCACCCACGATTGTGGGGGGGGGGGAGAAAAATAAGAAAAGCATAAGCATTACCGACGTACACCAGACGTTCGAGAACTTCATCGTAGAATGATCTTGTTGAAATAACGGATGTGAGCATGAGGGCTTCTTGTCACTTCCGAAAAATTGTTTTTTGACGAGGTAGAGCAAACCGGCATAAGCTCAAAGTTGTCCGCGGTGATTTCGGGCACAACGATGGCATCCTCGTAACCCACGGTGGTGCATCAGTAATTGAGCCATAGTACGAAGTAATCATCCATCGTATCTACGAGAGAGCTTGATTTTCAATTGTTCAACAAAGTCGGGTTTACTTGTTTATGTGAGGGTTAGAATTACGATATTGAGAACGAGGTGGCAACATACACTAAAATATAAAAAGAAAATTTATACTAATTTTTTGGTTTTTTTTATTTTTTTGATTTTTTTTTTTGGTTTTTCAACAATGTATTCACAATAAATTTTAAATACGGACAATGAGAAAAGACACTTAAACCTAATAATCAACTCGCTTCTCGGTAACTCTCTCAGAGAAAAACGACAAAAGAGTTTGTTTAACTTAAAAGGTGAGCCGTAACCTCCGCGAGAGACACAAAGTAAGTTTTGATTCCTTTGTGTTTGGAACTTATTAATGGATAATACTTCAGTTGAAAGTATTATATGTTGGTGTTCTTTTACCAACTTGGTAATTTTTTTTTATTTCTTTTTATGGATAATGTTTTTATATTTTTGGTTTTTTTTATTTTTTATTATATATATACTAAATAAAAGAAAATTCTTTTTTGTATTTTTTTATATGAAAATAAACAAAATAACTTCACTCGGAAGGATCTTCAAACACAAATTTTCAAACGGCTTCAACAATCGTAAGCAACCCTCCCCGGCAACGGCGCCAAAAACTGATCAATTGTTGACCACTACCTTTTATAAATATATATAAAATATTAGGAATATATACTCTATAAATATAGTAAATAAAGGTAAAAATCAAAAAAATCACAATTATAGTAATCAAGGAGTATGATTCCCTGGTCGTTTCCCCAACGAGGAATGCAATTGAAAGCCGAGAGTCGTTATGAGAATCGATGCTTGAATGGAACAAGATTATGATTGGTTATCTAAAACTACGGGAAAATTAAGGCAAAAACTTAAAAACACTTAAGGTAAGACAAATTTTAACTAAAAACGCAAAACGGGAATCCTAAACGGGACCTAAAAACCCTAATTAACAAATTAAGTTCCTAAAAGAGTCTTTTTGGTTTTTATAAGTCTTAATTAACTAAAAAGCTAGAACAAAGAAAACTAGACAAAAAACGAAGGTGATTAGGGCTTAAAAACTCTAAAAACATGAACGGGATTCAATCCCGTTCTTAACAACAAGATTTTATATTTAAATCCTACGAAATCAATCTAATTTTCCTAGGTTCTAAATGTTAAAAGAAAATTTTCTAAAAAAGAATATATTTTTTTTAACTTTTTATACTATTTATGATCTAAAAACGATTTTAAAGAAAAATTAAATATCAGAAAATACTAGCACAATTTTAGAAAAAACTGAAAAAATCATGAAAAGTAGCTTGAACATCGAAGAATTTAAGAAAAATGAAGTGGTGAAAACAGCTTATCAAATAAGCCGTGAAATAAGCTAAAAGAGCTTATTATACAAAAGAGCTCAAAACATGTATAAATAATAAACTTTGCAAACTTATACCGAAAAAGACCCAAGGGCGAGTTGGAAAGGGAGTGTGTGTGTAAAACATTTGGTTGTGGGGTTGAGATTCCAGGTTTGAGCCTTGCTCACCCGAGGCTTCCCCTACTCCTAAATATTTTTGCAAATTATATTTTTTTACAACTTTTTATAAAAGCAACAAATAAGCAATTTTTGTAAAACAACTTTTTTTATAAACCACAAATAAGCACACAAATAAGCTCTTAAAATGACAGAATAAGCATTAACTATACTAAGACTTAAATTGGTTAACTGTTAAGCAAGTTAAGCTCTAATAAGCAAAGGTAAAGGAAAAATAAGCATAAACAAATAAGCACTAACAGCTAATAAATAAATTCAAACAAAATTAAGCTAAGATAATAAGCTAATTTAAGCTAAAAGTGACAGAGATGCTAAAACACTTAAAATTTCTAAATCAAAAGCAAATAAGCTCAAATAAGCTCTAAACTAAAGAGAATAAGCTAAAATGGGCTTAATCTAACCTAATAAGCTAAATGGAACACAATATAAGCAAATGCAATAAGCTGATAAGCCTAAATAAGCAAATACCTTTTTGGCCAAAACTGTTAAACCAAAAGGCCAAGAGGGACATTTTTAGCTTAAAAATAAGCTAGCAAAAGGATCCTTATGGCTTAGTGGCTTATACCACTAAGAAGAATGGCCAAAAAGCTACAATAAGCAACAATGAAAAAGCATTTTGAAATTCAAATAAGCACTTAAAAAGCTTCATGAAAAGGCTATCTCGCACTTATTCAACACTTTGACAATTTTTTGCTAACTTTTGCAATCTTAACAAAACCACACTTTTGAGCTTAAAAATAAGCACACAAACAGATCCTTATGGACTTTTAACCTACAAACATATTAACTTTAGACCTCAATGAACACGAATCAACAATCAAAAGAGAGTTTGAAATTCAGGATAAGCCACAATAAGCATTTGAAAAATCAATTTCTCAAATTTTTCAAAAACTTAACAATTTATGATAGTTTTGGCAAAAACTTGAAACAACAATTGCAGGCTTTAGATATTTGTTTCTAACTTCTTTTAACACATTCATAAATACAAAAACAACACAAAACCAACAATAAGCAAAGCACAATCAAATAAGCAACTAGAATAAGCTATAACTCTCCCCCCCTACCCCCCCACCCCCCCCCTCACCCTTCCACCCCTTTTTGTTTTTTTTTTTATTTTTTTGTTTTTCTTTTTTTTTTTTTTATGGTGAGACACTTGCACAAACATAAAAACATCACAAATCAATAATAAGCAAGAGCACAATCAAATAAGCAACTAAAATAAGCTATAAGCTAACAATTTCAAACCAATAACTCATAAAACCTTAAAATTGAGATTTAACACTTAAAAACTTAAACAAGCTAGTAAAACCCATAAGCTAGTAAAACCCATAAGCTCTTCCATTGTAAGCTTATCATCTATTTGAGTTTTTTGTTGATTTTGTGGTATTTTTTAGATTTTTTGTAAGTATAAACAGTTAATAAGTGATAAAAACTAGTAAACAAAGGCAATGATTAAGAAGCTAAGAGAGCTTAGTGAAACTTTTAGGGTCAGATCAATAAGCTGCATCATAGCTTAAAAAGCTTAACAGGTTATATTAAATGATCAAACACAGAATCTTAAAAACAATACCTCAAACTTTTCATTAAAAACTTAAACTTTTACAAGGAATTTGCAATACAGAATAACTTTAAAAACTTAAATGGCGGGAGGGGGAAGTTTAGGGGAAAATAAAACACAACTGTTAACAAAAAGCATAAAAAGAAAGAGAGGGGAACAGGACCCCGAACTAAAAGAACGATGAATAGCATATGAGCAAAACCCGAAGGAAACCTGGACTTCATAGAGAAAATATAAGGGAAACAATGCGGGGCAATATTCATGAAAAGCAAAATACAGACATAAACCAAAATGGGATAAAAGTACTTCACTAAAACAAAACTCCAGGGTCCGCGGGCCTACCTTTAAAAAATACATTAAAAAGATACTAAAAAAATCTTAGAACAACTCTAAAAAAACTCTCTTTACTACAAGGGTTAAGCCCTCTATTTATAGGCCGGATAGAAGGACCTAGACCCTTGGCTTGGTTTTCTTGTGTGAGAGGAAAAGCAGCATCAATCTTGGCCTTCTATCATATTTGTGCTTCCATCACAACCCTTGATTGTGTCCACGCAATCATTCCCCAATGATTGCTTTGGATCGCCAACGTGTCAGGTGCCAAAAACGTCACCCATTGCATCATTATTGGCTTCTAGAAGGGGGTTTAAGTGGGTTTAACCTCGGGGTAAGTGTAATTTTGGGGATGGAGGGTGAACAGTAACAATGGAAGTGGGAGCGGGAAAATAGGTTGTTCTGTTTGTTTGGTGCAGGGTGAGAGTTTGGTGGATTGGCAAGAATGGTCCCTCCATTTTATATGAGTATATGCATTAAAGGTCCTTGGTGGTACAACTTTGGTCCTTGGAGTTTATAAATGTTAACACCGTTTAGTCTTTAAAAAGGACTAACGGGTGGGGTGCTATAAAAAGGGTAATATACGGGGTTATAAGGGGTTCAGTGTTTTGTGGTTTGGGCTAGGTTGTTGGGCCGAGTATAAAAATAAATGGTTTGGGCTTTTTATTAAGGTTAAGGGTTATAAAGATATAAGTGGGTTTACCCAGGCCTACTAGGTGGGTACGGGTGGGCCCACTTTTGGCAATTTAGGTTTTCGGGTTTGGTTTTTGATGCTCTTTCTAATGCCTCATTCCGAGGAGTGGACTTTGACCTTTTAGTGCTTGGCTGAGTTTTATTGTCTGACTTTTGGCTTTGACTGTGACTTGATTTTCTACGCATCGATTGCGCACACTTATCGTGCTCGGTTTTGTGTTTTGCAGCTTTGATGTTTGGTCCTTTTCTTGGATATCATTACCTGCATAATACAAATGATCAAAGACGTCAACGAGTATCATTATACATATGGTTGATTTTTGGTACATTGTGTTTTTGACCGTTTTCTTGTGATTTTTGCAATATCCGTACCTACACATCACAAATGACAAAACAAGCAATATACAAGCATAATTTGCACAATTTGTTCATTTTAAGGCCATTTTTGGTATAAAAAGGATATGTGATTTCTCACATATCAAAATTCCCCAAACTAAGTGATTGCCGTGTCCTCACGCAATCTTATATGCCCTAAAACCAAATACCTCAAAACTTCCACAAACTAAATCTTTAGAAAGTAGCAAAGACTTTTGTGGGGAGAGTTAAGAAATCACAAGCTTTAAAACACCCCACTTTCCTATTTTTCAAAACTTTTTCCATTTTTTTTTGTGAAAACTACCTAGAATATTCCGACTTTCGTTATTTCCATAACCGTTAGGGATCATAGAACAAGATGCATTTCGATCCGAGAATGCCCCAAAAAGGATAAATTCATCGTCCCTGACTTTTCACTCGCTCCAAACCAAGCTTAAAACGAAATCACAGTTAAATATCAGTTAAGATGCTAACACTACTCATATTTGCAACTTGTGAACTTTTCACTCCCGAAAATTATTATATCTTAGGTGAATGTGCTATTTTGAATTTCAACCATGGATCAACGTTTTGCAAAATTCTATGTTTCACGTTCCACCCGAGAATAATGAGTTTGAAGGCGAGATCATCCCATGTAGCGACTTTCGTCTCGGCACATCCCAACCTTGCGGCTAAGTGACCAGGATTTTGACACCCCACAGAGACTAGTATCGGGACTCACGGACCTTAGGTTTCAAAAACTCTCAGGTTTCCCATATATACATAGCTTATTTAAAAACTTAAAATGAAATAGTCAAAGTTCAAAAGCATATTTAAATTTAACAAAAAGAGATCTATTTATTAATTCAAACTTAATATTAAACATAACATTTATGCAATTGTAACCCTCAACCTTTTAGAAGGCTGCAACATCGGTTGTGAGCCGGCAAGATGCAGCAAACTTTTATCAGTCTCGGATTTTTATTCTTACTATGGGCTTTCTTTAGAAGGTTGTAACATCGGTTGTGAGCCGGCAAGATACAACAAACTTTTATCAGCCCACATTTTATAATTATTCTTTATTATATTTTTTCATTTTTCATCATTTCATTTTTTTTTATATAATATATAGAGAAGACTTCTTTTTGAAAAATTAAAGTATAAATTTGAACCAAGACTAAAATTTTTGCTATTAACTACATAAAATTTGTTGATTTAAGTTTAATCTCTAAAAATAGCACGTATGATTAGTCCTCCGGTTAAGAGCTTTTGGTGAGATAAGCCTCAAATTACTAAATGAGTTCTTAAGATTTCCAATAATCCTTGTTTAGCATCCAATCATTACTTCATCACTATGGTCAAAATTTATTCTTATTCTACCTAGTAGAAAAGTCAAAATTGTGACAAAATACTTATTTTATTTTTGAAAATTTTTTAAAATTTTTCATAATTATTAAAAATTTTTGTGGGAAAACGGGGTACGTGAGAACAACGGGCAAAGGTAGGTAAGATCATATCGAAGATATACTACCCCATACTAAAATTAAACATTGTCCTCAATGTTTCCTAGCCTAAGACTTAAAAACCCCATACTAGAACTCAAAAAGTCAAATGCATAATCCGAGCATGGAGAAAGTATCACACAAATCTTAAGCCGTTTATCAAGTATGCTAAAAGATAGATGTTAGTCGATAATAATCTAGGATATCGGATTTCCCAAAACTAATGGCAAGCAAAGGCTAGGAAGCTCGAGTAGACCGGGACAAAACACCAAACACGAGAGTTTTCATAAAATTTTGGGTCAATCCTACAAAAAATCACAAGTACAAACAACAAGAATCGGAAGAGTACAAGCCTCCTCACATCATAATAGAAATAAGAAAGAAGAAAAATGGATAAGTATGGGGTGCCTCCCACGAAGCGCTTGTTTAGGGTCACTAAGATTGACCCAATCCCCGAATTTATTTGTCCTTGAGGAAGGTTTGGAGATCCGGGACAACCAATTGTGGTACGTCCCCTCCAAAGTAGTGCTTAATTCTATGACCGTTCACCTTGAAGTTTGGCCCGGAGTTCTGAGATTACTCAACGGTGCCATATGGAAAGACTTGGGTAATGGTGAATGGTCCGGACCAACGGGATTTTAACTTGCCCGAGAACATCTTCAATCGAGTGTTAAAGATGAGGACTTGATCACCGACGTTGAAAACTCAGTTTTTGATCTTTGAGTCATGGATCCTCTTTGTTTTCTCTTTATAGATCAAAGAGTTCTCAAAGGCACGATCACGAAGTTCATTTAGTTCATTGAGTTGAACTTTATGGTGATCACCCGCGGTCTCAAGGTCAAAGTTTGCATGTTTCAAGGCCTAATAGGCTTTGTGCTCGAGCTCGATCGGTAGATGACATGACTTTCCGTATACGAGCTTGTATGGGGTACACTCGATGGGTATTTTGTAAGCAGTACGGAAGGCCCAAAATGCATCATCTAGTTTATCCGACCAAGATGCATGGTTCTCGCCCAAGGTCCTTTCAAGAATTCATTTCAAGCCACGATTTGATACCTCAACTTGCCCACTTGTTTGTGGGTGATATGCGGTGGAGAGACGGTGAGTAACTTCGTATTTAATTGCAAAAATGGGTTCCGCAATCACTTATGATAGCACGAGGGGCACTGAATCGAGCGAAGAGAGATTTAAGAAATTTGCAAACAACTCGGGCGTCGTTGGTGGGGAGCGCTTTCGCTTCAACCCATTTTGATAAATAGTCGATAGCCACGAGTATATATTTGTTCTCTCGTAAAGATGGGAACGGCCCCATGAAATCGATGCCCTAAACGTGAAAAGATTTCGCAAACTTGGATGGAAGCCTACTCAGATAATTTTTAGGTATCTAAAGGGCAAACCCAAATTGGTATCTAAAGGGCAAACCCAAATTGGGTATCTAAAAGGCAAACCCAAATTGGGCCTTTGGTATCCTAGAGTGTCCTCATTTGACCTGGAAGCCTACTCAGATAGTGACTATGTTGGATTAAATCTTGACAGGAAATCCACAACAGGAGATTGTTAATTTTTTAGCAGGAGACTTATTTCTTGGCAATGCAAAAAGTAGACCATTATGGCTACTTCTACTACAGAAGCAGAATATGTTGCTGCTGTAAATTGCTGTGGGCAAGTTCTATGGATTCAAAATCAAATGTTAAACTATGGGTTCAATTTCATGAATACAAAGATCTACATTGATAATGAAAGTACAATATGCATTGTAAAGAATCCAGTATATCACTCGAAAACAAAGCATATTGCAATTAGGCACCACTTCATTAGGGATGCTTATAAGAAGAAACTTATCCAGGTGCTCAAAATACACACTGATGACAATGTAGCTGATCTTCTAACCAAGGCATTTGATGTTAGCAGGTTCCAGTTCTTGGTTGTCACTATAGGGATGATCAATCCATAAGCTGCATTCGTTAAGGGGAGGAAAATGATGTGTTGTAAAGTTTGTATGAAGTGTTTAGTGTTCAGAAGCGTATTAACCATAAGTGACGAATTTCAAGAAGCTATTGGGTTTTAGAGAGTCATTGGGAAGAGATTTAGTTGGTATTGAAGCACTGCTGTTGCCAAACTTGTTCATTCTTTGTTTGACAATCGTTAGTACCGACAGTGCAAAGTTAATACCGTTGGGTAAAGATAGTACCGCTATAGAGACGTTGAAGAAAATACTGCCAAGGGTTTAAAGTATAAATTGAAACGGTTTCTTTGATCTTAGGTTTGATAAACCTATATAAACCCATCTCAATTGCACAGTTTACTCACGTAATATCTCTATTAATTACTTTCGTTCATTCAAACCCTAATCTCTCACTCTCCGACGATCACAAATTTAACAACAATGGTTGTTCTTGAATCGTGCCCTAAACACAATATGGTCGCTTATTTAGAGAAGACTGATGGGAATGCAGAGTTTCATGAGATAATTGATTTTCTTGTGCGAAGCTCCATTCACAATGCTCTTACTGTAAGTCCAGTAGTCTCTACTACATTTGTTGAACAGTTTTGGATGTCTGCTAAATCCAAAATAATCAACAATGTTAGGTACATTACTGCCAAAGTAGCTGGCAAGCCTGTGTCTATCTCTGAAGCATCAATAAGAAGTGATCTTCTTTTTGATGATGCTGATGGGATAGATTCACTACCAAATCAGGCCATATTTGATGTTATACAGCTCAGAGGTATAAGGGGGATTTAACTGTTTTCACATTTAACAAAGCTATGTTTTCACCCCAATGGAGATTTCTTTTTCATACAATGAATCATTGTATTAGTTCAAAACAATACTTTTGGGATCAAATTGCTAATAATTTGCCATGCCAGTAATTTGCTTAAACCTCTAATCAGATATAGAATTTTCTAAATTAATTTTTGATGGTATGCTTAGACACTTAGATGCAAAGAAAAAGTTTGTTATGTATCCACGTTTTATTTCATTCTTTTTTGATACACAACTAAAGAGTGTGCCTGTGCCTTTAGACCATTTTCTTGTTCATGCTTTGACAAGTAAAGTTTTCTCCTTTATGGTTAAAAAGGGTAAACATTTTTCAGGGAAAGTCACACCTCTGTTTTCTAACATGTTGGTTCAACCAACAGATGATGTGGGTGAACAATCAGAAAGACCATCTGAACCATAACTTACACCTCTCCTTCATCACCAGTGAGTTCATTGTTGAGCCTCAGTCTGACTTATCACTAGACCTTCACCTACTACTCATATTCCTGATTCCATTCCAGAGAGTTCTGGTGGGAATCATGGAGGTCAGTCATCCAGTGATAAATCCCTTTCAGGGAATGAGGGTGACATGACACTCCAAAGTGTGTATGATCTTTGTATCTCCTTGTGTACACAGGTTACAGATCAAGCCAAGGAAATTAAACACTTGAAGGCACAGATCAAGAAGCTTAAGAAGAAAGCCAAACCTGTTATCATACACCACAGAGCTTGGGTAAAGAGTGTCTCCTTAAAGCAAAGATTGGCGGGAAAGAAGTCCTTGAAGAAATAGTGGATGCAAAAGGAGTCTGTATCCAAACAGGGGAGGAAACCTGCCAAAGCTGAACCTTCAGTCCATAAAGATCCATTGTTTGATGAGCTTGCTGATGATACGTTGGATTATATGGATACTGAGAATGCTCAAGATATGGGGAGGTCAAGATTTGTGGTGCATGAAGAGAAAGAAAGGGAAGAAAAGGAAGTTAGTACTGATGATGCACTAGGTACCGACAAGGAAAAAGTTAGTACCGACAAGGAAAAAGATAGTACCGACAAGGAAAAAGATAGTACCGATAGACCAGATGAAGGTACTGAAGGAAGAAGTGCTACTCCAACAACTCAACACTATCCTATACTTTTGGAGATGATGTAGAAACTATTGCTCAAGTTCTTCTCAACATGAGCCAAGCCAAAGCAGTTTCAAGAGAAAAGGAGAAAGGAGTTAAACTGAAGGATGTAGAGAATATTGAAAGACCAAGGCTTACTTCAACAAGATCTCTCTTAACTTTAAAGTCTCTTCCAAATATTGATCCCAAAGATAAGGGATCTGACACTGAATCAGAAGACATCAATGAAACTGAAAAGAAGTTTAAGATGCTTGCTCATGATGAGGAGATTGCAAGAAAGATGCAAGAGGATTGGGAAACAGAAGAAGAAAGGAAAAGATTAGCTGAAGAAGAAGCTACAAATGATGCTCTTATACAAGACTTTGATGACATCAAAGCAAGAATGGAAGCTGATAGACTTCTAGCATTAAGGCTTCAAGAAGAAGAGAGAGAGAAGTTCACTGTGGAAGAGAGAGCAAAATTCCTTCATGATACAATTGCAGCTCAAAGAAGATTTCTTGCAGAACAAAGAATTATTGCAATAAGGAATAGACCTCCTATAAGAACTCAGCTTAGGAGTCAGATGATGACTTACTTGAAACATGTTGGAAACAAGAAACACTCAGACCTGAAGAATAAAACTTTTGAAGATATACAAGCTTTATACGAGAAAGTGAAAAGGTTTGATGAAAGTTTCACTGCTGTTGGTTCCACTGAGGATGAAAGAAAGATTAAGGAGATGAATGAAGGAGCAAAAGATCTTGAACAGAAGAGATTAAAGAAGATGGTTGCTAAAGAAACTCCAAAGAAAGAAGACACAACAAAGGTAGTCAAGGAGGAGGTTAAAGAAGAAGAAGGTACTAAGAAAAGAAAGAGTGGTCACATTAAGATGATTGCTAGGAAGAAGCCTAGACCACTAAAAGATGTTGATAGTGATGAGGAACACAGAAGATGTCTAAAGATTGTTACTTTTGAAGGTACCATAGATAGTGAAATAATGGAGACAAAATCATTTATTTCCAGGTTGGACAAGGTTTCATCACCAGAGGGGGATTACCTTGTTGTCTACAGAGTCAATGGAAATTTCAGGGCATTCAACTATCTAATGGAGGTACTTCATATTTTTGATAGACAAGATCTGTTTCACTTATATGATTTAGTAATGAAGCAGTACTCAGAAATTACAATAGAAGGAATTGAGTTGATTCTTTGGGGAGATTTGAAGATAATGATGGAATCCTCAACAGAAGGAAATGATCAAAGTGATTTCTGGGATGATCAACAAGATTGGGAGATTGTCACTTGGAGATTGTATGAAGCTTGTGGAGTTTACATACTAGAACTTAAAGATAGGACAGTCATCCATATGTTAGTTGAAAGAAGGTATCCTCTTTCCAAGGATTTATTGCAAAGGATGCTTGATCTTGGATCGGAAGTTAAAAGAGAAAGTACTGCTGCTCTAGATTTGATCAGATTCATTAAGCAACAAATTGATGAGAATTGATGCTGTAAATGAAAATGAGAAAGGATTGAGTGTTGGCTAACCACCACACAACAAATGGTCATTAGTTCACCATGCTTAATAGGCATAAGAACTGGCTAGTCCATAAGCAAACGGCTTATGGTAAAGACTTCTCAAATCCGTTTATGGTTGACAATTTACCAAAAATTGTAGGGTTTTCAACTCACCTTGCTTCATGGTGAAGAGTTGGCTAGTCCAGGATCAAACAGTTCTTGGTAAAGACTACTCAAATCTGTTGATAGCTGATAGTTTGCTAAAAACTATATGGTTTATCAATGCACCATGTTATGGCAATGAAGCATTGGCTAGTCCAAAAGCAAACGGCTTTGGTAAAGACAAGTCAAATCCGTTGATAGTTGGTAGTTTACTCAAAACTACAAGGTAATCAATTCACCTTGTTGTTTACAATAAAGAATTGACTATCCCAGAGCAAACGGCTACTGGTAAAGGAATAACAAATCCGTTTATGGCTGGTAGTTTGCCAAAAACTATAAAGCCAACTTAGTTGGATTGTTGCTGAAAAGATGTTGCTGTGTTGCTGAAAAGACAAAGTTGCTGATGAAGATGGATAGTGTTTAAAGATCAGATCAAGATGTGTTAAAGTGTTTGGATACATCCTCCAAGAACTTAAGAAGATTAACCTGAAGAAACATGAAGTTAAACAAGTTCAACAATCATGTTTAGGGGAGGATTGTTGGGAATTATCCATTCCTGACTTAGTACCGCTAGGTATATATTTAGTACTGATAGTTATAGTTAGTACTGACAGTACAAAGTGTTAAGTACTGCTCAGATAGTTAGTACCGTTAGTATAAAATAGTTAGTACCGTTTAAGAGATATGTATGAGATATTGTAGGAAAAGATATGTATTATCTTTTACGCGTTTTGTAAGGCTGTTAGGGTTTATCCTTGGTCCATAAAAGGAACCTTACGGCATTAGAGAGATGACACACATTGACAACACACAGTTCTCATCTCATACAATCATATCTATTAGTTAGTAATCTGTAATCATATTAGCAGATTAATAGAAATCAAAGTTTAGTATTTATTACTTTTCTTAATACTATTGTATAGATTCCGCATATACAATAAGTATTCATAGTCAGTGTTTCTCTATAGTTAATCTGTATTTATACAAGTTGGCTATCACCCTTAGCAGACTGCAAAGATCTATTCAGTTTGGGACTCACAAGGCATAGTCCTCGGCCATAAGATTTCAAAGTCCGGGATTGAGGTCGACTGAGCTAAAGTTGATGTTATATCTAAACTCCCTCATCCGACTTCCGTTAAAGGTGTTCAAAGTTTTTTAGGGCACGTCGGGTTCTACCGTCGATTTATTCAAGATTTTTCTAAAATCGCCCGGCCGATGACCCATCTTCTTGAAAAAGAAACCCTGTTTGATTTCTTAAAAGAATGTATTGAAGCATTTAATATACTTAAAAAGAAGTTAACCGAAGCCCCGATTTTTGTTGCCTCTGATTAGGACCTACCATTTGAAATTATGTGCAACGATAGTAATTATGCGGTAGGTGCAGTCTTAGGGCAACGTAAGACCAAACATTTTTAGCCTATACACTATGCAAGTAAGACCATGACGGATGCTCAAGCACATTACACTAAAACGGAAAAAGAGTTATTAGCCATAATGTATGCTTTCGAGAAATTCTAGCCTTACTTAGTCTTATCAAAGACCATAGTGTATACGGACCACTCGGCTCTTAAGTATCTTCTTGCTAAGAACGATGTAAAGCCGAGATTGCTCTGGTGGATTCTCCTACTCCAAGAATTTGATGTCATTATTCATGATAAAAAAGGAGCAGAGAATCTCGCAGCCAACCATTTGTCTAGATTAGAGAACCCTCATGAAGGTGATCTCGAGAAAAAGGAAATTAATGAAACTTTTCCTCTCGAGACCCTTGGAATAATATCTTCTCATAATGATTTAAGTACCCCATGGTTTGCAGACATTGCAAATTACCATGCAGGGAATTTTGTAGTAAAATGGATGTCGTCCCAACAAAGGAAAAAAATTCTTTAAGGACGTTAAGCACTATTTTTGGGATGACCCCTACTTGTTTAAGATTTGTGCGGATCAATTTATTAGACGGTGTGTTCACGGCTAAGAAGTCGTTGATATCCTTACGGCTTGCCATAATGGACCCACCGGGGAACATCATGGTGCCAACTACACTGCTAAGAAAGTCTTTAATTCTGGTTTTTATTAGCCTACTATTTACCGAGATGCCCATGACTTGGTCACACGGTGTGACACTTGTCAACGTCAAGGCAAAATCTCGCAACGTGGTATACTTTGTCATGAGTTAAAAATTCACCTTTTTTAGTGTCCGCATATGTGTTACGAAAAGAACGATGTTATTTTTACCGACCACTGAATATCTCGTCTATTCTCCTATTTTAAGTTCCTTGATTGAAAAATAGATACTTCTTAAAATGCCTAGAAATGACAATATTACAGTTTAGGATATGAAGAACAATGTTCCTAAAGAGAGTTTTAACTTGTCTTGTTGTAAAGGCTACGAATTAGATGAATCATTCACAGGAATAGGAGGCTGTCCATATTAATTTTGAAGACATAAATAAGCTGTATAAGGATAATCATGTAAGAGGATTGCCTACACAACATTTTTGAAATGACCAACCTGGTTGCTTGTCTTAAAAGGGAAGCGACACGGAGCTTCTTGTAAGTCCAACTTCTGAATCCAATTACTAAGCCTATGTATATGCTACATATGGATCTGTTGGTCACTTTTGTGAGTAGTTTTAATGCATAAGAAGTATTTGCATAGTCACTGATGGGTTATAACAGGTTACATGGGTTTTCTTTTTTTAACAACTAAGGATGAAACAGTGAGGATCCTTAAGAAACTTTATCACAGAAATTATGAAAACCTAGTGGATTAAGAAAGTGAAAATAATCAGGAGTGATAAAGACCAAAGGTTAATGGATCGTTTAACAAGAAAAAGGTATTAGAGAGAATATAGTGTAGCCAAGACTCCTTCAGCAAATGTGTGGGGGTGGGGGGGGGGGGGGGGGGGGGGCGAGATGCTGAATAGGACACTAACTGAGGTCGCTAGAAACAATGTTAGCTGACCTAAGTTACCTTAATCAGTTTTGGGCTGATGCAGTTAGTACTGCTTGCTATGTAACATGAATAGGTCTTAGTAGTCCCAAGCATATAACAAGACACCTTATGAATTTTTTAGAGTTTTAAACCAACTTTAATTTTTATGAGACCATTAGGATTGTCATGTTACTATCTAATACTTTAGACAGTTTAGGCAAGTTTAATGCAAAAAGTTTTGAAGTTTCTTTTGTGGATATTCTTTGAGAGTAAAGCATTAGGTATACAACACTAGAACCAGAGTAGACTTGCATATTAGGTTTTTAGAGAATAAGCCTATGATAAAAGGGAATGGTCCAAAGTGGCTGTTTGATATTGATTCTCTAACCCAATCTATGAACTATGTACCAGTTACTGCAGGTACAATTTCTAATGAATCTGTAGGTACACAAGGTAAATTTAGTATAGGTACATCAGAAGAAATCAGACAAGACTGCATTGTGATGCCAATTTAGAAAGATGCTTCATATTTTTATTCACCTTCCAAGGATGATAATGGTGAACCAAAATTTGTTGCTGATGATCAAAAGCAAGATAGAGATGGTCCAAATAATGAGAATGTTGAAAAAGACAAGTTTGAAGATGATAGCAGTACTAAGAAGGTTAATGCTGCTGAACAACACGTTAATACTGCCAGTCCTGATGTTAATACTGGTAGTTCTAAACTTAATATTGTTGATCCATCAGTTAATACTGCTAGTTCATATGATCAAGATAGCCCTAAAGACATGTTTACTATAGGAGCTAGTCATACACTAGAAGCCACTCATGTTGAGTTCTTCAGTGATGAAGATGAACCAGAAGTTGATTTAGGGAACATCACAAATTCCTATACAGTTCTAACCACTCCCAATACAAGAATTCATAAGGATCACCCAATTGAAAATGTGATTGGTGATGTGAAGACATCTGTTCAGACAAGAAGAATGACAAAACCTACTTCTGAACAAGGGTTTCTCAGTGCAGTATATGAACAGAAAACACATGATACCCTGAATACTTGTTTATATGCTTGTTTCCTATCATAGATTGAACCAACAAGCATTGCTAAAGCTCTATCTAATTCATCTTGGGTGGAAGCAATGCAAGAAGAACTTCTGCAATTCAAACTTCAACAGGTTTGGATACTTGTGGATTTGCCTATTAGAAAGAGGGCCATTGGAACAAAATGGGTCTTCAGAAACAAGAAAGATGAAAGGGGGATTGTGATTAGGAATAAAGCAAGGTTAGTTGCACAGGGTCATAGACAAGAAGAAGGTATTGATTATGAAGAAGTTTTTGCTCCTGTGGCAAGAATTGAGGCAATAAGATTGTTTTTAGCCTATGCTTCTTTTATGGGTTTTCTGGTATATCAAATGGATGTAAAAAGTGCTTTCTTATACAGAACTATTGAGGAAGAAGTCTATGTTACTCAACCACCAGGATTTAAGGATCTTGACAATCCAGACAAAGTTTACAAGGTGGTCAAGGTACTTTATGGTTTGCATCAAGCACCAAAAGCATGGTATAAAACTTTGGCTAACTATCTGTTAGGCAATGGGTTTAAAAGAGGCAAGATAGATCAGACATTATTTATCAAGAAGCAAAAAGGAGATATTTTGCTTGTATAGGTCTATGTTGATGACATTATCTTTGGCTCTACAAACAAGGAGTTATGTATTAGATTTGAGAAGCTTATGAAGGATAAGTTTTAGATGAGTTCTATGGGAGAACTTACTTTCTTTCTAGGATTACAAGTACAATAGAAGGAAGATGGAATATTTATCAGTCAGGATAAATATGTAGCTAAGATTTTGAAGAAATTCAACTACATTGATGTGAAGTCTACTTCAACTCCAGTTGATTTGGAAAAGCCCTTAGTCAAAGATGGAGATGCTGATGATGTTGATGTACATCTCTATTGATCTATGATTGGGTTTTTGATGTATCTCACAGCATCTAGGCCAGATATCATGTTTGTAGTATGTGCATGTGCCAGATTTCAAGTTACTCCAAAGACATCACATCTTTTAGCAGTCAAAAGAATTTTTAGATATTTGAAAGGCAAACCAACTTTAGGCCTTTGGTATTCTAGGGATTCTCTATTTGAACTGGTTACTTACACAAATAGTGACTATGCTGGAGCAACTCAAGATAGGAAGTCAACAACTAGAGGTTGTCAGTTTTTGGGAAATAGGTTGATATCTTAGCAGCGTAAAAAGCGAACTGTGGTTGCCACTTCTACAACTAAAGCTAAATATATGGCTGCTGCTAGTTTCTATAGGTAAGTACTTTAGATTCAAAACCAATTGCTGGATTATGGGTACAATTTCATGAACACTGTCATTAATATTGACAATAACAGTACTATCTGCATTATTAAAAATCATGTTCAACATTTTAAAACAAAACATATAGAGATTAGGCATCATTTTATAAGAGATTACAATGCTAAAAAGTTAATACAAATGGTTAAAATTCATATTGATTATAATGTTGCAGATCTTCTTACAAAAGGTTTTGATGCTGGAAGGTTTCAGTACTTGGTCTCAAGTATTGGAATGCTTAATCTTTAAATGTCTATATCTCTTTATGTTTTTTGTAAAAGTTTTGTAAAGGGTTAAAAATGTTAGTCTTGTCAATTAGTACTGTTAAGTATAATTAAAACTGCTAGTTATACTTAAGACTGTTTGTTAAAACTGTTAGTCATACTTAATGCTGTCAAGAAAAACATACTTTGGATTTTGTATTTTTGTGCTATGGACTAACATCTGCAGGTAAAGCATATTGAATACCTGATGTTGAATGCTTCACCTTTGAAGAAATGTTTGAGAAAAAGTTAATGATCTTGGATCATAGTTTTTAACTTTTATTCATGGGTTATGCATATATACGGATCCTCATGGATTCTCACATGTCTATCTAGTCTTTTCTAGTGTGCTTGTGATGAATAGAGGCATGTTGTTGTATAATTATTGAAGACAGAGTTAATACTGCTAGGCTTCTGTTAATACTGCTAGGCAGAAAATTACGACTGCCAGGCAAAAGTTAATGATGTTGAGATA